>CAUYPK010143897.1:0-5000 GCA_963574355.1 Loris lydekkerianus
CCCTTCTATACTTTTTCTATCACCACGTATTGCATAGTTTTATTTTTGTACCTTAAATTGACATCATTCAAATGAATAAAAAAATAATCTTTTCATTATTTCTATTTTATTATACCCAAGAAAGTAATTTGGTGCTTTTATATTATTAACAAGAGCTTTCTAAATAGAAGCACAGTGTGAGCAATTTATCATGATGTGTATCAGCATAAAGGATATGTATACATATATGTCTTAATTATTTACATTTCTGAAACATTAACAGTGTTTTTTCAGTGTTTTGTGTTTTGTTTTGTTTTGGAAGGTAATTTTGCACTGGGAGCTATGTTAATATTTGTAATGGCAGTGTGGAGAACTATTTGAAACACTAAAAATAATTAGTCTCACCCAGCAAAGGAGAGATAAACAAAGTGAGTCAATGTAAATTTGTGCCAGTGACAGGAGAAAGTGAAAGAAAGAAGTTGCCATTTTTGTGAAAAAATATGGAATGCCACAGTTGTGTTGAAACTCCATGCTATAGCAGGAGTGGAGTACTACCTTCCCACTGTAATTGTTTTAGCTTCATTTAAAAGAATTGAAATTGTCAATTCTTCTCTAAAACTTCTGCCTGGAAAACATTAGAGGGGCTAAAAGATACAGAAAATTAAAAGTGAAGAAAGAATGAAAAGGAACATGGGTGACTGATTTTTGTGAGGAATGTTCATGGAAATTTATCTTTCTGAAAAAAGATTTCATAGTCTAAATTACACCATATTATTTGACTTCTCAATGACTGATATCAAGTGGTAGCTAGTAGAGGCAGATCATTTTCCAATTTAAAAATTATTTTTTCAGTCTTTTAAAACAAAAATTACTACTGGAAATTCACCCAACCCTTGCTCTGAAAGGATTCATTCATACAGTTCAATATTCTTTAGCTTCACAGGCAAATTAAGAACATAAGAATAAAGGATGTGTTTGCTTAATAAAATATCAACATGTAGAGAAATCTGATTTGATACAAATTATTAGGGATACGAAATACCAGAGACCTGTGAACTCTGGCTTGCTTATTAAGTCAAGATAGAAATGGATGGGTCAGTGTTTCTTTCCCTGACTCACTAAATCCATGTGACACAGGACAAATGTGATCTTAGTGTGGTAAACACAACTCACCTGTACCATTGTTAACTGTGGTCTGGATCGTGGCTTCTGGCCCCATCGTGTCATAGTCTTCCTTCATTTCTTCTGTGGGGGAAAATTATCTTTAGTATTTGAAAATTGTAGAAAGGCTTACTATACGAAGCATGCCAAACACAGGAACAAGGAAGACTCTTTTAAAGGAAACAGAGAAAAGGCTTGTTGTAAACCTCTAAACAATAGCTTTGTTCAGGCAATTGAATGAACCCAATAGTGCTGGCTGCACAAGAACTTATTTACTTTAAGCATCACTGCAAACTGTGAAAAACAGAGGTACTCATTTGGAGCCAAGGAAGGGCTTTTCTTCTGGTGGCAGTTCTAGTGACAAACAGGGGAAAGATATTATTTTTTCAATAAGAGTCAAAAGCAAGCAAGCGTTTGTACTTATGAAGAGGCACGCTAGCTGCTATGCCTCTGGTAGCTCAGCCTGTTAGTGACAAGTCACAGTTTCCCATTTTATTTTCATGCTATTCTTTCTGTGCAAGCATTCTTTTTAAAAAACCCAATTCCATATATCAAAACTTGGAATGCCCAGTTTATACAATAAGTATCTCAGCGGTATCAAAAATACTTCTTTCACTGTTTCACAGAAACTTCTAAAACATACTTTCCTTATTCCCTTCCCAACCATTTCATAAATATCTTTCCCTCCTAAGCATTTATGCCCCAGTAGGTAATCAGGCTCATTTTCTGAAGAAAAATATATAAATCTAACAATAGCTCAATGTTCTCATGAAGATGAAAATATTAAAAGTTGAATATTCATAGATGATTGAAGGTCATTTTCAAAATCTGTAGTATTTTAAAACAAGGGAGTTTGAAAAGTAGGAGAACTCTCCAATCATTTTTCCCACCAGTTTGTAGAAGATACGAACGGGTGGAGCAGAGCAGCTGGCACTTAAACATCTTTTGAGTAAGTACATTACACATAAACTTTTAAAAATTGTATTTTTACAATGATAATACTAATGAGAATCAAATGTAGTCCAGGCTGAGTATCTCTCTGTATTAATAATAATAATTTTACTTAAAGCAAGAGAAACTTTATAAATTCCCACATTCATCCAGATTGCTCTTTGCTCATCACATCCTAATCTACTCTGATAGAAAAACAGGCTCTAAAAAAATGTTACGGAAAAATTAAAATATGTTTTACAAGCAGTGACCTGCAGCCAAACTGTTTATGGCATTAGATCTGAAAAATCATGTTCCTCTTAAGGTGGAAAAACACAGAGATACACAGATGCTATTTTAATGCCACTGTTTATAATAGACAATTTGAATGATATTTGCTTGAGCTATGCAACTACTTTAAAATTCATTCCTGACTTAAGAGTTCTCCTTTATTTAAGGGATATTTTCACAGGGACATTTTGCCTAGAAGGTTTAGAATTTCAATAAATAGCGATATTGCATTGTCAATTGTAATAATTGATCGTTTGAAAGGCTCCCTCATCTGGTATTTTTATCAGTCTCTGCAAGGAATTAAATTAAGGTATTTCTGAGAAGTTCAGTCCTAGCTATAAATATAGCTTTTGTGTCTTTCTTCCTCACTCATCTCATGTGATTTCTGGTAGCCAAGAGTCACAAGAATCATAAGTTTTCCATCTGAGAGCACATCAAGTCACTGAAGGGAAAACAGTTAACAGCATTTTTTTTTTTTTTTTTGCATAATAGTGGTAATGTTCAAGATTTCTGCTACACTTCCTTCCTCATTGTCATTTTCTTATGAAAAAGTAAAGAGAAGTTACAGTAGGTGGTTGCTTCCCAAATTAATAAATGCTGGGTCTGCAAATGTGCAGTCGGCACTCTGTGTACAGGGAATTCTGTAGTATTATTTAGCTGTTATCCTTTTTTACGAAAGATTGTACAACTGAGATCTTTCAGAGACATTGGATTGAGATGCTTTCAATTTTACCTAGAATCTATTTTGCTTGGGTTTATTGTTTTTTGAATATCAAGCTCAATTTATTAAGATGAAACAGCTTTTTAAGGTATGTATTTGAAATGTCATGTATACACCTAGTTAGTTAAGTTTCAAGTGGACTCAGATTCAGAAGGATGTAATGATACATAGTTTAGAAATATCTCCTCTGAATTAATGGCAGTCTGGCCACCTGCCTACCTCATGCCTAACCTGAAACATTTTCCAAGACACCTCTGACTCAGCATACATACTGTGTCTAAAACCACATAGTATATTTATTTTTAAAACACTTGTAAAAGTTTGCATTTTCCAGTCACCCCTGGGATGAAGGTTTGTAAAAATAAAGAACACTTTCTCCCTTGAGATGAAGAATCCTTGAATAAGCAGAAAAAGGCCAAGATGCAGGTGATTTATTTAAGTCTGTGTCAATGATAATGATGTCATGGTTTCCAGCACACTGTGTCCACCCCATTGTGGGACGAAAGAATGTCAAGGACAATTCCAAACACAAAACTTTGATTGTGCTGGAACCGGAAAGGCACAGTAAGAACTCCACTGCGCTCTTCAGTTCAAAACCTGCATCCTGCAGACAAACTACAGAAAGCATGAGAGAAAGAGCACAGGAGAGAGCGCTTATCTCAGAGTAAAGCTATGTGCTGAGGTATGACCGTAGACAGCCAGGCACCGGGATAAAACACTACTAAATAAAACAGCACCAGAATTAGAATTATTGTCTATATTGTGTGTTTTGAACAATAAATAAGAAAAATATTTTATCAGAAGAAAAATGTGTTATCTAAGAGTCAGGCTAAACAATGAGTAGCTTTTTAAGACCAATTTCTTTTCATTAGACATCAAGGCACCACATCAGAGCACTTTTAGAACAATAAAAAAAAAAAAAACAATAAATCATTACTAATCATTAGAACTAGACAGGTAATAGCCAGGGAACTTTCTTGGTCCAAATAGCCAAATGAGATTAGGGATTTACATTTTATTTAATTATTGTGACTCCAGAATGCTAGTTTATTTACCATAAAGGTAAGAGCAAAGAACAGCCTGTTCATTTGTATCACAGGCACCATTAACTACAGGTGATAAGAGGGTCTGCAATGCATTCAGATGGATTATTGTATATTAAAACACTTAGAATTATGATCCACGACCAACACAAAAAGCTGCTACGATCAAAAACTACTCCAGCTTGACATTGCTGTTTTGGTTGTTTTTCAACTATTGATCTTAATTTTTTCAAATTAAACTTTTTTTTTTTAAAGAAGTTTGGGGCTGTACATTTGTTATATCATTATTAATTATTCCTTTAAGGGTGGAAATTCTAGTAATTGGTCCTTACCCTTGATTTCTAGATATTAAAATTTAAAGCATCAGAACATTCATTCTTATAGCCCTGCATATCTAGTTCATTAACAAATATGAATAGCTAACACCAGCTCATTTAAATAGTATGTCTTACATGAGTTCTCGCCACACTCTGTTTCTGTCACACTGCTCCCAAGAATCATTGGCTCTTATTATACATGTAAATGGCTATCATAAAAATAAAAATTTCATTTAAGATTGTTAATGACTTCTGCAGCAGTCAGAGTTCCTTTAATGATCATCCTCTGCCCCTAATTAAACGTATTTATCTTTCAAGCATCTTTGGCTGAGTTCTCCCTCATAGTTGAAAATCTAAAACCTTAAGTCTTAATGGATATAACGATAAATGTTTATGTGTGGGATTGCTGAGATTCGAGAAACCTTCACCGAAAGCAAAATTGGAAACAGAAAGAGTACAAAACTTGGCACAATATGTTAGGAAAACGAAAAACAAATACACTACACTCAAACTGCCATTGGTCTTTTTCCTTTTTCTTTCTTTTCGTATTAATTTTCT
>CAUYPK010143897.1:10000-12500 GCA_963574355.1 Loris lydekkerianus
TAAAAGGCTTCATAGTTTATCTATAATAAGCATTATTTTCACTACATCAGATTACATTATATTAAATCCTCTCCATTCTTCCTTCCAAGTAAACAATACTCTAAATAGTATCACTATGCCAATTAATTTTACAGTCATATGCAAAACAAATAATGGTTTCTCTTCATTGCCTACACACATATAACTTCTATTTTCAGATTTTTGTGTTCTGGTGACATGTAATAGAATAGCAGCAAAATGTGACATTTTTATAATGTCCATACTTGCTGGAAAATTTCAGCATTTGCAAAAATGGCCTATCATAGCATTTAAACATTGCTGATAATTAGCTTGACATTTGAAATACCAGAACTGTTGTTTTGAAGATGCCCTATATGTTACCTTCCTAACCCCTTTTTCTACTTATATGCTTTCTCTGCATTATCCTGTCAGTTGCAGTACAAACAAGATCTCAGTTGCTAATGTATTAACATGCAAAAGAACTGATGTGAAGGGGCAATACTTCATCTTCACCAGAAGCAGTAGTTTTATTGATGTAAAGGAAAATTACATATGCAGATTATAGACAGTTAATTGTTCATAAGGCAGTCAATAATGATTTTCTATAACTCCACTCAAGTTAAGTGTGCCGATAAGTCTTACAATACCATCATCAAACATTTATTAAATACCTACAAATTGGTAAGAAGGTGCCGTTCTCACCTCGGGAGGTTTAGAATCTATTCGGAGAAATAGAATCATAAAACTGTAGTGCCAGAGGGATACTTGAAGTCACCCCTCACCCAGGTTACAAAGGAAGTAATATGGGTACAGTGAGGTCAAAAGACTTGTCAAAAGCTGTGCAACCAGTTGGTGGTAAAGCCAGCACTAGAAAGCTTGTCTCCAGGCATACAACAGCCAAACAAAAGCATACATAATAATACAAATTTCCAGTGCAGAATGCCATCTAAATTTAAACTCCACATGATCAGAGTAAGGGGATGGAAATCCCTGGGACTTTTTGGGATTTTCGTGCTGCAAAATGGAGATTGTAGCTTAATTTTAAATTGTTTTGGTGATTGTTACTTTCATGGATCCCCTTAATTTGAGTTATAGAAGCCTACCAATTTGATCAATTACCAGAATCTAACAATACACCCATGTTTCCTGTGATAGTTTGGAAACAATAGAAATAAAGAGGCAGTTCACAGAATTACGAGCTTGAAGACTTGCCTTGTCCCAGCACCAACATGTAACCAGCTGTGTGGCCTTGGCCTGTCACCCACGGAAACTTGGTAAAATGAGTACAAATAATTATGATGGGTTCCTTGTTCATGAGGTTGTCAGGTTGTCACAGAAGCCTACAAAGTTCTATGTGCAATGGCACTTTGCGAAGGAGAAAACACTACCACGGAAAGCTGGGTGATGTAACTGGCATTACACTGAAATAGTAATAAAAACGGGACCATAACTCCAGTGTCTTCTTTTGTCTTCTGCTACAATGTGATGATAGCTACAGGTGAAAAGAGACGTGAACTTGAGCCAGTCACAATTTTGGAGTTGGTCCTTCACTTAAGTAGGAGGCCCATGATTGGAGAGCATGCTTATCCTTCAGTTAAGACATGATACAGACAGGTAACCTCATTTTTAAAATCTCTCTGCTGATAATATGGTTTAAGGTTTAAAAGAAGTCCTTTGAAATTTTATGAGTCAATCAGTTTCCTAAATTTCTCATGCTGAGATGCTCAGAAATCAATTATATTTGAGCCAGTGGCTTAAAGACCTTGCTATCCTGCTCTCTTAGAACATCTTGATGTGTGGTAAGGGCTGCGAAGACCTTTTGAGATGTTTCACCTGAGCCTTTGCCTTTATTTCTCCTTATCTCCCTTGGAAGTTTCGATTTCCAGGTATGTGCTTTTGAGGACAGGATGTAGCTCTTTTTCAAGAATTTTCATCTCTTGATTTTCCAGGGGGAATTTGTCATCGACACTCCTTCTCCATCACAGTTGTTACCTTTATGTACTTGGGTGAGTAATGATCATGGGACTAAATTCAAGGTCCAATTTTTCATTTAATATTGGAGCCTAGTGACAGGTACAACAAGGCAAAGACAAATTCAAAAAAAGATTTTCTTCTTAAATTGAACGTGTGTCACCAAAGTGCATGAACCTTAAATTCTTGATTTAAAAATGGGAATAACTTTGTCACTTGTACATGCAAGGCAGATGAAGGTTAAGAAGACGGGACTATGCCACTTTGAAATATTCAGTTGGAATGTGCCAACTACGGTTAGCATACTATAGCCAGCCTTTATACATACTAGCTTGGTCACTTTAATTTTTTATCCCAGGAACATTCAAAGGCATTAAACCTGCATTATAAATTAATGAGTTGTAAAATGTCAGCTGATAAAACAAAAGCAGTTTTGAGGATAGGGATAAAAATGTTTCCATTTCAGATTAGCTATGTAAAAAATATGCATATTAAGTGAAATGAGAGAGGAATTTCTGTAATGCCATGG
>CAUYPK010143897.1:22500-25000 GCA_963574355.1 Loris lydekkerianus
CTTGAGCCCAGGAGTTTGAGGTTGCTGTGAGCTGTGACGCTATAGCACTCTACCAAGGATGACAAAGTGAGACTGTCTCAAAAAAAAAAAAAAGTTGGAACACTTTGATGTTCACAAGTTATTATACTTCTCTAAATGTCATATGCTAAGTTCTTCAGGCCCCTATTCGGGCAAGCATTTCTCTGGCTGCTAAATGCCCTGACCAGTAATGGCCTTTACATGTAAATGAGAGGGTTCTGACTACATTGGTTTTTCTCTGCTTGATGCAATAGCAGCAATGGAAAAATGACTGGGATAATAAATAAGTACGAAAAAGTGGAGAAAATTCGCATAAACTGGCTCTTATTAGCTTACCCATAAAATGTGTTGTGGTGTTTCTTATATGTCTGACATGCCTATATATGTCCTTTCTTCAATCACTCGACTTTGTTTATTGGCAACAAATATGTCCTATGGGTCCTGTCATTATTCTTTGCCACATCCCCTGTCACTTCCATCTTACCCATTCCTATGATTAGAAGAGAACTTTTGACTAAGAACACATTTTTTCACAACTCTCTAAATTTATCCAATCTATGTTTAATTAAAGATAAACTAATGAGCCATAAAAATGTACCACAGCACCAGCCACCTGAGCATGATGAGTGCATTTTTGCCTTTAGCTAGTAGCTGAGTAAGGGAGTCCAGCTCCACGTGCACTTCTGACAGGCCCGTTTGGCATCTCCAAGGGACCACCTTCAAAAAGAGAAGGTGGATGAGAAACTGGAGCAACCCAGCAAGGTGAAGGCATACACTTTATTTATTTATTTATTATTTTATTTTTCTCTAGGTCTAGTGTCAGGCTGCTTAAATTTGAAGCTCCCCAACTTACTAACTTGTGACTTTTGGCAAGACATTTAACCTGCCCCAGTGCCCTCTTTATTAAGTGGAGAGTAAGAATAGTTAGCTATCCACTGGGTGGCTGTGAAGATTAGATGTAGGGATTGGCACACAGCAAGTTAATAAATGCTAGGTATTATTATTAGCATTTAAGTTAATAAATGCTAGGTATTATTATTATTATTATTTAAGTCCAGGGACAGTTTTCAGTGACTGTGGTTTCTGTATAATTTCTTTTTTTTTTTTTGGAGACAGAGTCTCAAGTTGTCGCCCTCAGTAGAGTGCTGTGGTGTCACAGCTCACAGCAACTTCAAACTCTCTGGCTTAAGCGAGTCTCTTGCCTCAGCCTCTCTTTTTTTGTTGTTGTAGTTGTCATTGTTGTTTTAGCTGGCCAGGGCTGGGTTCAAACCTGCCAGCTTCCTATCTACTGAGCTAAGGGTGCCACCCTGTATAATTATTATGTATATTGATTTTGTGACTGAATCCTATGACAATTTACAGTAGTCATGCTGAGCTGTTAAAATTTTATACTTAAACTCTGTTTCTAAGTTCGGTAAAGGGCAAAAGAGGGCATTGCAAGGTCATGACATTTAAGCAAGAAACACACAGTTTAGGAGCGTGGGGCACCTGCTGTGGGGAGGATCACCTCAGACATTAACTGGGGGGCTGTGCTGCCAGCAGGTAGGTGTGACTAACAGTAGGCAGTAGGACTCCATCTTACAGAAGAGGAAGCTAAATGTTCAAGATGATAAGGGACTTACGGAAAGTTCATACAGCTAAAGTGGCAAAACAGAGTTTTCCATTTTTCATCTGTCTGACCTCAAAATGCAACATCTCTCTGAATGATGCATCACATTTTTGAAAACCGTGCATGCAAGGTACATGCTAAAAAGAGATTTTATGGGTTTTGACGTTTATGTTGCACACATTCAAAAGAGATAAAAATAGACTCCATGCTGCTGATATAATTACTAGAGGCTTTTAAGCCATGCAAAAATCTGGAGAGGGGGCGTGGGAATAGTGGAGGGAAGAACATAAACAAGGGACCAGTGACACAGACTGGGACTCCACACCGTCCTCGGTGCCTTCTCAGAACTCCACGCAGTCCTGAGTTCCACCACGTGAGCGCTTTGGAACTTGGAAATCTCCCCATTTGCAGGCAGTGACAATGCCAGCAAGCCACAGGTGGGCACCCCATGAGCAGGTGAGAAATGCCACTAGAAAGGGGAGGTGGAGGATTTGGTGCCTCTAAAGGAGCTCATCAATCCTAATTACCCTGCTTGGGTGCACCGCGTATGCTGTACTGTGGTATTTGTTTTTTTTTTTTTTTTTTTTTTTTTATTTGTTTGTTTGTTTGTTTGCTTTTAGTCAGGCAGGTTAGGAGAGTTTTAGAAAAAAGAAGGGCCATGCTATGGAAATCCCTGAGAAGAAAAGTGAAGCAGCCTGAGGAAGAGAAAGTGGCCGAGCCTCGGTCCGTGTTCACTGGGGCAAGGAAACCGCACACAGACTGAGCTGCCACCCCGGCCAGGGCCTGCCGGCCGCATCTCATGCTGCAGACTGACAGAACCTGAGAGTGAACTTCAAAGCTGTGCCTCACAGGGAAGCAGGCTGCAGAGGAAGC
>CAUYPK010143897.1:30000-73576 GCA_963574355.1 Loris lydekkerianus
TGACTAACCTCTGCTCCTGGATTGCTAACAAGAAGCAGTCTGCTCTATCAAAAGAGAATATCATACAACCAGGAACTGCTTTTGATTCGTTCTGTTCCAATAACCTGAGAAAAGTTTATGGACATGCCTTGCTGCCTGGACCTCAATTTCCACCAACCTGAACACTGTTTTGAATTTATAGCACTGTAGCTCCATAGTAATGTAGGTAAAATTTACAGGCTGACTCTCTGCAACGTCATTGAAAGAAAATTAAGAGTTGATTTTATAACCACACAACTGATACTTGCTTTCTGATACTTTGAGGAAGCAAATATCAGTTTGGGGCCTTCAATTAAAATGCAAAAGAGAAAAAAACAAATTGATTAGCTTTCAAACTACAATTTTTATTTTTTAGAGCTGCTTCCCAGGAGGGAATTAACTTTGCATTGTTCTATGTAAACACTATTTGTTCAGCATAAGTTTAATACAAATGATTTATTGCCTCTTTGTTAGATTTATAATTTGCATAGTGGTCGTGAATATGGGCTTTGGGTCAAAATGTCTTTCTCCTTCTGTCTCCACCACCCTGCCCACACCCCCATGTAGTAGTAGAGGTATGTTTATCCTAAGAAGTAATTATCATTACATAAGGTGCATTTTAAGACAGCCCAAGAGTTACTGCTTTGAGTTAGAATCTCAGTATCTTTTTTTTTTAAGTAGGATGCCAGGCTTTGTAAGGAGGACTTTTAACAAATACTTGTCTTTAACTAGATTTATGATGGACACACATATCGTAATTCTTTTATAATAATTTAAAGATGGAGAAGTCAGAGATTCAGCATTTAAGAAGCCTTTCTCTAAGGCTGAATTTATTCTTTTTTGTTAAGCATTTTATTTTCCACATTTGGAATCAGCTGAGGATAGAATGTGAGCGGTGACTCTGAATTTCCTTTACTTTTGTCAAACTGTGTCACAACCGTAAAGTTATTTTAACAGAGTTTATTTGCTTAGGCATTTCCTTTCTCTTGTAGTAGTGTAAGAGAAAGGGAAGCAACTATTTAAAATATAAGTACAGTTGAGTGGATTTGAGGGACTCTTCCAGCTCCTATCATAAGGAGACAATTCAGTGATAAGATGTAGGCTTTTTAAGCTTAAAAAAATATTCATAAATCCCTTTCTGGCTTCTTTCATTTCGATTTTCCTCAAGTAGCTGCAATGGGAATTAGACAAGTTTGAAAGTTCTAATTTCTTTCTTCCTTGGACAAGTCTTGATTATTCCTATCATGGTTAATATTGACTCACATGGAGAACTTTTGCAAATTCTTTAATATGTTATGTATTTGGTGTAAAAAAAAACTCCACTACGTAAAATACAATAATGGGTGTCATTAAAATGTTTGGTAGGATTATTTAATAGACTTTCTTAAAGTAACTCTAACAAATCCTTCTTCCTTGGTCAGAAACACCCCCTTGGCTTTAGATCCTGCTCTTGTGGGCATCCACACAGCCGCCAGGCCTTCAGCTCCAGGACTGGACAAGTATGCAAACAAGCAGATTGCACAATCAGGTGACACTGAGACTGGGGCTTACTGTGCCAGACTCTCTTCACGGACTGTTCTCTCATCTTCAGCCAGCACAGGGATCTGAGAACCTGCGGCAGTCAGACAGAAGTCACCTGACCTCCACGTTTCCGCTGCTGTCTTTTCTCAATCATTCCAGCTCTCATAGTCTCAAGTCAGGACTCCCCACCACTGCCTGGCCAGATCAGCATTCCCCCAGAGGGTGAATTACCTCTGGCAGGAGGAACGCATGTAGAAGATAATGTGCTAGTGGTCCTTGTAAACTTTCTATGGTATCTCTCTTCAGAGTCTCAGGTATGCCTTAAAACCACCTTCCTTGAAGTTTAGGAGGAGAGTTTGACTATGTCATAATACCTGGACTTAATGCTTTAACCTATTGACAGCAGAACCTGTTCAAAGACTTTTTCTACTTGATCCTCATAACAATTTTTGAAGGAAGAAATTCCTGTGATGATTTTACAGATGAGTGAACTGAGACTCAGAAATTTTAACTGACTTTCCCCCAAATCACCTCAAGTTACAATCTGGATCTGATTCCTGACCCCAGATCCTGTTTGCCTCCAGATTCTATGTGCACTCTTTTCGTCACCTTTGGGATACAAATCCAAGTCAGCACATAAAAACCAAAATAAGAGTTCTAACTATTTAGCAGAGTGAGGTGGTATAAGCGTAATATCCTGGCTTATCTGAACCAGTGGATATAGCTGTGCCTGGGGTAGAAGAGGGAAGAAGTGAGGAGGGGGACTGAGGCAAGGTCTAGTACTGAGATTTGGAGAAAAACAAGATGGATGTAAAGAATAGCACCTGGACTATAATATGCTACACAGGTATTAATGGGGGAAGTGATACCATCGTTTGGGGATGGACTGAGTTTCATCTTGCTTGGAAGGTTCTACAAGTTTTTTTTTTTTTTCATAAAAACTCATGGAAGGTATATGCCAGTCTTCCATCAGATTTACTCTCATATCCCATTTGAACATGAAATCCAAAGGATTCTACGAAAGAACAGCCAGCTGTGTACTAAATAACTCATATGAGCACTTTCTTGTTGACATTTTTTCTTGTCCTAATTAATGCTTCTTTCAGGATTTGAGACTAGGTATTCAATTAAAAATACCATTCTTTCGGCTAAGTGCCTGTAGCTCTGTGAGTAGGGAGCCGGCCACATACACGAAAGCTGGTGGGTTCGAACCTGGCCCTGGCCTGCTAAACAACAATGACAACTGCAACAAGAAAATAGCCAGGCTTTGTGGTGGACGCCTGTAGTCTCAGCTACTTGGGAGGCTGAGGCAAGAGAATTGCTTAAGCCCAAGAGCTTGAGGGCTTAAAGCCGTGAGCTGTAACACCACGGCACTCTACCAAGGGCTGTGAGCTATAACGCCGTAGCACTCTACCAAGGGCGACATAGTGAGACTCTTGTCTCAAAAAAAAAAAAAAATTGGGAAGTTGGAGTATTAATACTAAAAGTAATTTAAAAAGTAGATATGTAATGTGGTAGATTATGTTTTAAAAATGGGAAATGGAATGCCTTACTCTATAGAAACTTGACATTGGCCCTCTAGTGCCCACATTTCTGGGCTATTTTCATTGCTTCTTTAATGTTACCTATGTTATACACACACTCACACCACTATGCACAATTTCATCCTTTGAGGTATTTTTGTGTATTAAAGTAAAGGGGGAAAAAAAGCAAATTAAAAATGCCAAGCAAGTTTTTATAACATCTTAAAATTACCTAACTTTATACTTTTATGTATGAACTATAAATTCTAGGTAGCTAAAAATTGAGTTGGGAATCCTCCCCAGTCTTTATGTTGGCATCAGGAAGAGACCTGTAGCAAATAATCCCATTTACATAAGGATACATTCAGAGTTTGCAATTCTTAGAGGAGTCTTATTGGTATTGATTCCTTATCACAGTGTTCACCTTGGACATGACACAGATATACTGAATATTAGGAAGCTTAGACTTTAAAAAAAATCATCATTTTGTAATTTTGTTCACATTTCAACTGATAGAAGACACAACAGATACCTAAATTTTCTAAGAGAAAGAAAAAAATCCTGCCCATGCTTCTGAAATTTAAGTAGGCAGCCCTTGAAAGATCACTGGGAAAAGTCTGTATTTTCTCAGGTTTAACTAAATAATTTATGCATACTTTCACTTTGGCATGATGAAGCAATTTTAGCCTTTAAAACCCACAACTACTCAGAAGGGAAAAGGTCTGGTTCCTGCACCTTAAATAATTTAAACATCCAGGTGGAAATGCTTTCAGCAGTTTCCCTTTGTGAGACAAAGGAAGAAGACTTCAGAATTTTGAGATAGCAAGAATAAAGAACTGATAAAAGACATGACCTCGGATGTATTTAATTTAGAATGGAAATTCTGTAATATTTTTTGAAAAATGGGGGCCAGAGTGAGAGGTGAGGGAAATGTGTGCTTGCCTGCTATTTATAATAAACAGACACATAAAAAGTATGTCAGCATAGCCTTAAGCCACATGTATATGTATATACACATATCACCTTTATATTTATAACATAATCAAGCAGAAATATCTATAAATGCTGGTATAACCCCATAACCCACGTCAGCCAAAGCCTTAAGCATTAGGTAGCTATTAAAGATCTTGTAAGAAGCTATGTTAAGATGAATTGTGCTTTAATCCTTAGCTTCTTTGGTTGTATATTTCTGGATATATAACTAAGTAGATTATATTATTATATTATATAATATATTAATATATTATAATATATAGTATATTATAATTATATTATAATTATAGTATATTATATATTATATATTATAATATATAGTATATATAGTATAGTATATTATATTATGTTATTATATCTTATAATCTGTATATTTTTGTATATATAAGTAGATTAAGATGAATGAAAATGGAACAAACTGTCACTTCCCTAGAACATAGGGCTGTAAAAAAAAAGAAAGAAAAACCCATGTGGAACTACTAAAATACTACAGGAGATTTTGAAATGTAGGTGTCCAATATAATTGACCCTCTGGGTCCACCTCCTCTTAGCCTTAAGTCAGGTTTTAGAACTGCCAGAAGGGCATTTACCTTCTTACTTGCAGATCTGTAATGATATACTTGTAGAAAAGTGTGGGACTGGGACCATAGTCCCTGTAAATTTAGAGCATAGCTTATAATCAGAAAGTTTTGAAGGTTAAAAAAATTTTTCTGTTCTCTTATAAACATGCCAAAAAAATGTATAGGGCATTTTGTATTATAATTTCTCGTGGGAGAAAAAAACACTCAACAAAAAACTCATAAAGTACAGTGTGTGGGTTTTTTTTTTTTTTTTTTAATCTTTGTCATTTGACAGTTCATGTAAAGATGAAAATCAGCTAAGATACAAAATAAGGAAGCAGAGCTAAAGAGAATCGGTTTCCTTTGGAGTTGAGCATGACAAAAATTATACAGGAAGGGTAAAAGGAAATCTTGCTATGCATGTAACTCTTTAAAATGAGTGCAGGCTTCATTCCCTGACAGATGAAAATAGGTATTCACTGTTCACTGACTGTAGCACTCCAAAACTTTTGGCCCTGTGCATCAAGGTCATGGCACACGTTCAGTCTTGTACAGATAGATCCTGAAGAAAATATGAAGAAAGGTCACCCTCTGAACTCACAGGAAAGGTTAAATTTGGCCAGGGCTCATCCAACAGGGTTGCTGAAACCCAAAGGTCACATCCACAGCAAGGTCGCTGTGTTGTGATGATTTCATTCTGAATGCGATGCTGACTCTGATTTTGTCATGGTGGAACCGGTGAGGCCACCTAAGTGACGTAGGTCAGAGTCATGGAACCATGAAGGAAACCTTGGCCACATCAGCGCTGTTAAGTGATTTAAGAAATATCATTCTTGATATACGTATGTAAGAGCTTGAACATCAACAGCTAAGGTATGCACTGTGAACTGAGGCCTAGAAAGAGAATGATGTGGGGTGGGTGGTAGTTCTTTCATTTTCTTTTCTTCCTCCTCCCACTTTTCTTCTTCTTTTTTTGGTCATCCATTGACTTTAATTAAGCCCAGCCAGCCTCATAAGCCTGGGAAACTTGGAGAACTTTTTTGTTTCAAGTGACCTTGTTCCCAGGGTTTGCCCTACAACTGCTCTCAGCTCTGCTGCAAGGATGAATATTCACATTCCTACTCTGAATCTTAGAACAGGGCACCTGGTGGAAAGAGAAAATTTTAACCTCATCTGAAGTCTAAGACTCAGAGTGCTGCTTTTTAAGGAAAAAGAAACCTTTCTCCATAATCCTGCTGGTTATACTTCTTAACTGTATTATTTTAAGTCAATTAATTCAAATTTAAAAATAATGAAATTACTAGCAGAGACTCTAAACTTCTTTTAGTATATTAAATTGGGCAGATTGCTTTTCTCCTTCTAATTATGAATGTTGCAGTTACAAAAGAAACTGTCATTTTGATAGAGCAAAAGACAATCTGTCTGCCAAAAATGTCCAACCATAATTCTAAAAAAAAGTCATCGGCATCAAGAACATGCTACTTTGTTTGATGTACTGTCTTATTGGAAACCTAATTTGCTTTCAACCTCTGAGACAACACATAACATAAGTTTGTGTGACTAATTTTTCTTGGAAATATGAGTAATTAGAATTAGGGGCCATTTTCATAGCAGGAGTGGACAGGTTTTTTAAAAATTCAAAGTAAGTGCTATAGTTATTTTCTTTGCTTTTTTTTATAGCACTCCTAAAACCAAGTAGAAGGGGGATGCTGAGCTTTGTACTGGATAATGTGAGTCCCCATGTAAATTGTAAGCGATTGCAAAGTATGGAAAGGTTTATTACCTAAGGTGAGCCCCCCCAGAGCTCCTGGAGTATAAAAACATTAAGCGTATGTTCTAACAAAGTCATAAAAATCAATAAACAGGAACCCCCCACCTGTGCAATGGCCCCAGTGTTAAGTTTTATACATGTAGTAATAGTGCATATCAATTTTCACCACCCTTCCTACGCTAACTATTACAGGGCCTACGGCCACCGGAGGGACGGCTAGAGCTGCGCCATTCATCCATCCCACAGAGTTGTGTACATGCCAGGCCCATTGCATCATTGTCAGTTTTATTCTATCTGCAACTGGACAAGGCTGCAGCCCTAGCTTCTATACACCCACTCAGTACCGCAACAATTGCAAACTGTGTGCCTCTGTTTAAATAGTTTACAAGTCCTTCAGAAAGAAAAACAGAACTGTTGCATATTAATGCCCCCAGATCCTGGATGATCACACAATGGAAAGGGGAAAGACGCGTTGCCTCCACTGATATGTGACCTTGTCCAACGGCTGCGGTCCGTGGCTTATCCACCAAGGTTTAAAAAATAATAATACATTCTTGATAAGCATCTGGGTGACCAGGTTTCTACAGCAACTAGTCATAATCTGCGTGTTTCTTAACAGCCAAAAGATTCAGAGAGCACAGATCACTGTTTTATTATACACATGGTAACATATGCTAGAAATTAGGCTGTAAATATGCAGTATTTTTACCAGGTTGCAGAAATAAATCCTAACATCACACTTACTTCATAATTAGAGGAAATCCTCCCACCCCACCTCCCCATTTTTACCAACGAGGCAGAAAATATCACTGAATGTGTAACCTTTGCACCACATGCACCCTTTGCCATCCGTTACTCTGAACAGGGCAAAAGAAGGGTACAAGCTGATTAAAATCTCAGCCACTTGTTGGTAGAGAGGTCCAAGAATTTAGGGGGAAATACTTCACTTCGGGTATTCTGGGAAATAAAAGCATAAAAGGCAAACAAACAAACAAACAGAAAAAGGCTCATTTTAATTATAATCCAAAGATAACTGCTCTAGAGTAAGGAACATTTTTAAGAAGAGAGCTTTTCATTCAGACACAGAATTCAAGTGAATATTTTCTTTCTTTTAAATGGTTCTATTGGTTATATAGTTTTAACAGGCTTGAAAAACAAAAGAAGGCCCTTGGTGATGACTCCACTTCTCCCCAGTGAAAAACAAAACAAAACTTAAAAAAACCCACGTTTTTTAAATTTTGTTTTGTTTTTCGCTGGGGGGGGGGGGGCAACACACTAAAATATAAACTATAAAAAAAAAATGGTAAAAGAAAAGAAAAAAACAAAACCTCGACTTTTATCTGTCTGAAGTTGCCTTTGATAGTGCTCACAGCACGGAAGTGCCACTCATGGGTACTTAGAGCTGTGTCATTTAGGAGCATAAAAATAGAATAAGGTTGTGCAGCAAATAAGAAAAATTATGATATAACTCAAGTGCTGTAGCATGAAACAGGCAAAATGAGCCATCTAAACATTTTTCACAACCAAAAAGAAAATTAATTTAAACATTTGAGAAAATGAAAAGTGTAGCTCTAGCGTTATTTCCATGAAGGTAAGTCTTACTAACTCCAGTGCCATCCACGAGAACAGTTGCTATGGATATTATAAGAAATTAGACATTTCTAGCAATGCAAAGAAAGTGAAACACTGAAGTTGTGAACAGCTGGCGTACAATAGATAATTTAAGGGAAAGTGACCCTCATGTATAATTTTTAACTGAAGAACTGTCAGGCCCCATTAGTTCCAATAGGGCCTGCCAGGGCCAAGATCAGTTTATAGGAGTATTGCATTAGCACAGTTTCTGAAAGAGCAGTGTGAAAACATAATATGGGGATTGGGTGAATTTAGTGTTTTTAAAAATTGTACACGTTACTTGTTATGCTGACATTAGTGCTCCATGCCTGTGTGTTCAGAATGAACAGCCCAAGAGGGTAGCAACGGCCACAGTAAACAAGTCGTGAAAAAGCCCCTCTGAGCAGTTGTGGGCTATGTTCAGGAGTAACCCCCAGAAGTCAAAAGGGCAAAGCGAGTGGTGGCTATCATCCTCACTGTTCACTGCGTTACTGAATGCTTTGGACTCAAAGGCCTTCAAGGAAATAGGTTGAGGAGCAGAAAAACTCCATAAACCAATTCCACTGAAGTTCTCATTAGGAAGTATGAAGATTTTTAGACAGCCAGTAAGGAAAGATGTAATGAGGTCTTATTGGGGACTATGCCATGTCTGTTTCAAAGTAAGTCAGAGAGAGAAAAAAAGGTGGTAATGTCTTCCCCATCAAGTTGGCAATTTAACTAAGTAAATATTAGAGCTTTCTTAGCAGCAGGGTTACCGTACTTAAACACATGGCAGAATGACAGTGGTGTATAAATTAGATGCCACAAATTTAAGCAGCGCCATCTTTACTGAAAACATGGATTTGTGGTAAAGGAAAGAATGAACACTCAGGCTTTGTGGAGAAAGGGGTAATGGGGCTGATGTGTATACGACGTGCTTTCTTAACCCAGTGCCTTGAAGCTCGATGCAGGCTAGCTGTGCTTGGCATCTGGTAGAACACACCACCCATAATTTTATTGTGCAGTTTAAAATCATGTTAGCCTTACCTTTCTATCCTTAGGGAGAACTGCCTGATACTGTCTTGTTGGTATTCCTTGGCGCAAAGGTTTTGAGAAAATTTCAGGCACTTATATCCCAAATTAATGGGATTTCTGGCATCCTTTCTCTCTTTTAATGTTGCATTGATGTGGAATTAATCTCTCTGTTTAGGTAGTTTGCCTTTGCTACAAATATTAAATAATCAAGTCAACGTCTTTATATATTTAAATCTACCATTTTGTTATTTAGATAGGTAACTAGTCAATTCCATAATTATAGCCACTTAAATCAAAGTCTAATTAATTAGATAACATAGCTGGGCTTTACAGTTACTATAGAATATTCTTTACTAGACACTATATTACAAGCAATCATTAGCTCAGCTATAAAAGGGTTTACATACTAATGTATTTTTTAATTTGTTTTATAACCTAAACAAGCAATCAATGTGCATTAATAAGCATAACTGGTTTTCTGGCATCTGTCCCTTCCCTCAGTCCACCTTGACAGCTCCAGCAAATATGTCGGTGAAACTCAGTAACCACAATACACACTAGGCATCATCAGTGACATCTTCTCAAATATATATTATTATGTGTTAAATTATTTTGGTATTGAGAGATTAAAACCTCTGTAGTTTCCATAATGTTTCCCTTCCCTACGTTCTAGAGAAGAACTTTGACAGATATTGCTACCTCAAACACTACTTTCAAGTGGCCATAAAACAAGCCTTAATGAGGTGGTGAATGTGTTTACCTTTGATTAGGTGAGCTGCTCGATAAGATAACACGGAGAAGCACTTTGCAAGAATAAATATGCACAGAAATTGCTGGCCATAACCATCCTGTTGGGGTTCTAAAGGTAAGCAGGGCTGCGACAGGAACACCTCACTCGTCCAACGTGTCTTTCCACTGGCTAACTGGGCCTTGCCAGTGGAAAGAGTAACACATGGAAACAATTTTTACATCACCTGTGGACCCCAATAATGCTTAGGAAAACCCATTCCTGGATTCTAAGACTCTGCTATCATACAACTCAAACATAGCACTTTCCATGTTATAGTTTAATTGTTTTTCTGTTTCTCAGTAAACTGTGAGGACTGAGATTTTTTTCCTTCATCTTTGTGTCTTCTGAAGCTAGGACTGTGCCTGGCCTATAGTGGACAGTAACTGGTCTGTTTTAAATGCATATATACATATTTTTTTAATTGACAGGGTCTCTCTCTGCCTCCCAGGCTGGAGTGTAGTGACATGATAATGACTTACTGCAATCTCAAATTCCTGGCCTTAAGTGATCCCCTTGCCTCAGCCTCCCCAAAGTGCTGGGATTACAATTGTGAGCCACCACACCCTGTCCAAATGCATGAATTTTCATTGTTGCTGTCATGATCGTTCTCCCCTCCATGAAGACAATGGAGCAAGAATGTTCTGCAATTCTAGAGACCTTCCTTACATGCTGGAAGCCTTGTGTGTAGTCTTACTTATAAGAATGTTGCTATCTTGCTGCCTTTTGCCAAGCAGGGCCGTAAACACTCACCCAGAGCACTACACAATGATACACTCAACTTGTTTCAGTTGACCTTCCTGCAGGGTGATTCTGGCATGTTCTCTGCAAAGGTGCAGTGGTTGGATTTCACATAAGGAGACTGTTATCATTTGGTCCTTGACAACTCCCATAAACAGTTACTCTTAGCCTAACAAGCAATGTGCAATGGTTAAAACTGGAAGAAAAACAAGGCCAAAATGGCAGGGTACCATACAACTTGCGTGTTTTCTAAAATAAAGGAAATATGAATAAAAGGTAACTTATTCAGTGTCACTCGTACATATTTATAGTTTAAAAATTAGTCAAAGTTTATGTCCTGAGGTTGCACCTACAGGAAGCCAGCTGTGCCTTCTGCACGTGACCTGAGACAGGCCTAGAGCAACAGCTAGATAATTTCTCGCTCATCCTCTACACCGTTGATTGCGGCGGCTTTCTGAGGTGAGAGAAACTGACAGCACTAACTCTCCAGGGCAGAACTTTCCAGTCAAGTGGATCAACGGACTGAAAATCTCTTATGAATAGTCATTAGGCCTTCATTACAAACCCCTCAAAACCCAGTTCTCTTTTCGCAACCAAATGCCTTTTGTCATCTTCACAAGGTGCATCATTTAATTACCAATTGATTTCTTTATATATGACAACATGTCAGATAGCAAAATACAGTGTATCTCCCTTAGGGGGAGAAAAGTCTGTTAACTATCAGTATGCCAGATTATGGAATTATCTGAAAAACTGGCACCCTGCATACTGTTTCTTCATTTTAACTACTTTTCCTAGCATCTCTTTTTGTTGAGAAAAGCCAATAAAAGAAAGAGAGGAAAAAAGCTAATGAGAATCATGATGAAGTCTTCCCCCTACCCTGAAACATTTTCAAATTAGTGAGAACACATTTTAAACTTTCTTTATATGAAAAACGACTCCTCTAAAACATATAGAGAACATAGAGTGAATTCCAAAATCTAACTATATAGAAAACTAGCATACCTCATCTTTCTACATAAAAAAATGTCAAACAATTGTTCTCATTATACCAAGAATTTGCTCAGCTTCTGACTTAGCCAATGCACTGACTCTTCTGCTGCACAACTGTAGCCTGATAATCAAGTCAGTACTGTATTAATAAGCTGAATAATAAGGGAATTTCAAAAATGTACAGGACTATTATACCGTAACAATAAAACCTCAAACGGAGTAAACCAGGGCAGTGCTGAAGGTAGGCGTCAGGAAATAATGAAACCAGTGTTGCAGCAATGCACTCCATTGTGTGATGGTGTAAATGCCTGCTTCTTTCATACACAGAAGCCACATTACATGAGTCCGAAATGTTCTCAGAGCATCACTGTGACTGGTTGTGCTAGAACCTGGCACCGACGGGCACTGAAAGCTGACATTATACTGTAGGATGTGCTGCAGGTGTGCAGGCCTGGGAACGTGCTCTAATTACATATTTTCCTGCCGTGCAACAATTAAGGTCGCCAAAATAATTGCCAGTTTCTTAATCCCTCTCTAACAAGACTGACATAAGGAATGGTTTATTTTTCTTTGGTTGTTTTGAAAGTGTTCCTCAAGATTTTGGTTTTCTATGGAACTGCATAAAACTAATTCTTATGTTCAGATGTGTGATTATACCCATTGTTAAAAAGGGAGGGGGGGCTGTCTTTGAATTGTGGTAAAACTAAAATAATAAAAAGAAAAGTGAATTGTATAACCTGGTAGGTGGCTTAAACATTTTTCCTCTTAAATTAGGTAAATTTTGCTTTAAAAACCCTACGTTGTACTCTGGTTTCTCTTCAGATCGAATAAAAACCCCTATGTTTCTACTTCCTGAACTGTTCAAATCACATGGGATATTAAAATGCACTGGGGGGAAAAAGGCAGACCACAGGAAAACATAGACCAAATAAGTGTCTTCACTTACAGTGGTGATTCTTAACTTATTTGGGAGACAAGGGAGGCATACAGCCTTTAAGAATCTGATTAAATGTATGGACCCACTGCCTAGGAAAATGCATCAATGCACAAAACGTTAGATGCAATTTCTGATGGTTTGCAGATTCCTTTAAAAATCCATTAATGAATTCCAGGGAAAGAACCCCAGTCAACTAATAAATATTGCAATTATTGACACACCTCCCTTCATTCATCCATCTCTGCATTCTCTGCGCCATCTGACCACCATATGAAGCACACAGTGTCTACCACAGGCATTAGGAAACAGGTTGTGGGATTTATATTCTTAACTAAAACCCATTTCTTTCATTATCATTAGTTGTCAATTTCCCATTTTAGTTGTGCTATTTGGGCAGAGCTGAATCACTTAAAGAATTTTGAGCCAGCTTATTCACTCTCGGCCCCTTTCCTACAAATCAGAAGATAGCAGTGTGTGCTGATGAGTACTTAGCAGACAAACTGAAGTTATGTCAGGCGCATTAGGGTTTAACCAGCCTGAATGGTAGGAGCAGCAGATGTAAGGAATGGGGTTGGGGAGGCAAGAAGCTGGAGTGGGGAGAAAGGAAATGCAAGGGAAACAGAAGTAACTGTATCGTGATAGAGACTTCAAAGGGGAGTAGTTTGGAATATTTGGTGTGGGGGGAGGGCGGGGGGGGGTTCTGGCAAATGGAAAAAGAGGCACATCTGCCTATAGAGTGAGTAACAAGGGACAGAGGAAAGGCCTGCCTGGAGAGCAAGCAAGGGAGGGGACGAGAGTAAGGGAATGCGGGGTTGTAGAGGAAGGGAAGCTAGATCCTACTCAGGGAGATGATGGACACAGGCCTTGTACAGTTGGAACTGCTGAAATTGGCCTGTTTCGAACGTCTCATCCATGAGACTTCTTGCTAAGTTAGAGACAAAAAGTAACTTTAATAACTTGATGGAACAATTTCATCTTGATGCCTGAAACATCCCTGTAGCATAAAACTGGTGGGTAGTTTAAGTACTAACTGTTCCCCTTCCCTTTATTTTTTCTCATGTGTCAGATGTTAGAGAAGGTATTTGGTCAAGAATGAGCTTTCTTAATAGACAACTAAAATTGTCAGTTTTATGGATAAAAGTGAGGAATAGACAAGCCATTTCCCTTTTCCTAGAAGACAGATGACATGCTTTAATTCTTACTTGAGGAGGTGGACTTCCAAATTCCACTGGAGGAGTGACAGAGTCTGTGTGCAGGTTGCTAAGCACAGTGGGGAGCAGGGAGAGAGGGCCAAAGACCAAACCCTCAAAGTGGCTCAAGGAGCCCAGAAACCAGAACTGGGCTGTGCTGCTATAAGTCCTACCATGTTCTGGGGTGCTGTTTCTACCACCAGCAGATATTCCTGTCCTTACCCATACTGTGAATGCTACCCAGATCTTTTATATAAGGTCTGCTCAAGCATGCCCTTATCACAGTTTCACTCACCTGTTCCAGAGAAAGATTCTTAGCCCTTAGTCCCTCTTCATACAGACAGTGAATCAAGAATCAAGGATTTACCTTGATCATCACTCAATTCACTCCATCAGTCACTCAACAAACATTTCTTGAATACTTACAAAATGTCAGGCTCTGACCTTTGCCAACACTGACCTGTGAGGCTTTATGAGGACTTACCTTTGGACCTTTGATGCTGGCACATGGTAAAGAGCTAATATTTATCAAATACAGTAATGAATTGAAAGAATATACAATTGTTTCACTGTCAAACAAAACAAACGCAGGTTCATAGCAAAATGTTTCTTTTTCTTTCTTTCTTTTCTTTTCTTTTATTGATTTATATTTTTTGAGACAGAGTTTCACTTTGTCACCCTCAGTAGAGTGCTATGGCATCATAGCTCAAAGCAACCTCGAACTCAGGCTCAAGCAATTCTCTTGTCTCAGCCTCCCAAGTAGCTGGGACTACAGGTGCCTGCCACAACGCCGGGCTATTTTTTAGAGGTGGGGTCTTGCCCTTGCTCAGGCTGGTCTCCAACCTGTAAGCTCAGGCAATTCGCCCGCCTCAGCCTCCCAGAGTGCTAAGATCACAAGTATGAACCACCACACCCAGCCTTCAAAATGTTTCAAATAATAATAAGCTTTAAAAAAATTATTTCCTCCTATATGTAAGTATACTCATTAGCAAAAAATAAGTTTTTAAAACATTTCAGTTCATTTTCTGGTTGAATCATAATCCTAGTACTAGTAGCTTTCTCCTGGGCATGCCCCAGTCATCAGCTAACACGCTGCCTTCATACAGCATGCTAAGTAGATATATCTGGATTCCTTTTTGACTAATATAAATACCATCAGCCAGTATTGAGCAGTTCATGAACACTTGTGAGGCTACTGATCTCCTGAGTGCCTACACATGCCTTATTAGATACTATTCATACAATTCTACACCTACCCCATGACAGTTTTGTGTTTTTTTTTTCCTAACCCAATTTCCTTGACCTGTGTTTTCTTTCCAACCAGACTTCAGAGACAAAAGCTGAGCAGTAAATCATTTTCTTAGAAAAACACCATCAGGGCTTCAGTCTTTGGGGCTATTATTTATAATGCCATACCTGAAAAGTTATTTTGAGATAGTGTAGCTCACTTTTCCTCATTATCATTATTACTTTAAAATGATCATTAATTTGCTCTTTGGCTTTCTATGTGGGAAAACATCAAAGAAACAAGAGTTTCCCCTAATTTAACTTTTCTTAAAAGGTAACTGATTTACAAACAAGTTACTTGTGCCTTGTAAGGAAGAGCCAAACATGTCTGCTCATTTGATACATTTTTAAGGGTTACAGTTTGGAAATGAAGCTCTAAGAAGCTTCTGTGTGATCCACAAACAACTTCACGCTGAATTACACGTGCATCAGATACAGAGACCAAACTCCAAGAGTTGTAAGCAACCTGGGATGCAGAATGCTTGCTTGGCAGTGTCTTAAACAGCTTATTTAAATTGCAAACTTTGCAGTCCTCACTTACAGGTGATTTTGAAAGTTCATTATATAAACTAAACAGCTTAATCTCCATACTTTGTTTTTTAAATCATACGTACATTATCTTTGAAAGGTGCTATTTAATCTCCCTCAAAAACTCATCAACTTAGTTAAGAAATTGCCTTTGAGAGTAAAAATGTATTGAAAACCTGCATGAAGCTTAAACAAATATTCCAACTTGAGGACAAATAATGTTAGAGACCTGGTTGGGAATTTCCAGGATGGAAGTTTGCCTTGAATAAAGATCACATGAGAAGCATTTTGAAGTCATAACTTTACAGTGTAAGATGATCAAAGCTAAATATTAATACTTTATCAGCTCACCTCTAAACAATATTTGAGTAGATTTCCTTTCACACAGTGATATTTGTAATAAATGTTCTGCCTTTGTTTTAAAGTCAGTCTGTAGAAAGATGACATCAGCTTAGCAAACAATAAAGTGCCTGTAATATTGTCTCCAGAGGGCTGTTACATTTACTTTGTAGCAGTAAAATTCAATTTTCAAAAAACACTACATGAATGATGTTAGGTTATTAACCCTATCACCACCGTAAAACATCATTATTGTGTGCAAAATGTAGGTCACTATCTAGAAACCGTAAGTTGCTTTTTTGTTAAATAATCCACTTAAGCTTCTTTTCTTTCCTACAGCCTGGGTTGTGTCCCTTCTTTGGGGAAAAATATTCCAGCATTTACTCAGCAGACTAACTGCAACAAGACTGCTATACCTTTCATTCTAAGGCTCTCTTCCTTTGTTGCCATTTCATTTTATCTCCCAGTTACCAAGTAATCCTCTGGATTTACTTATTACCCAAAGCCTGTTGTTCTTGAATTAAAAATCAGTATTATTATCATATTTGTTCACAACACTCACATGTTTCAGCTCTAGGACAAAAAACAAACAAACAAACAAAAACAATAAGGATGTGTCTCATTTCAAAGCCTGAATCACTTTCACATGTCAAGGGTTTGAACGCATACACTTTATATCTGGGCCTTAGCATGTCTCACTTGCTACGCATGCATGCCAGCAGTAGTTACCTGATACGTGTGATTAAAATCCTTCCTGTTTAGAAAGAAGAATATTTAGCAACAGCACATCAGAATGCAAAGAGTTAACTAGTTAAACTTCTACAAACCCCCACAGTAACTTTCCAAAAGCTGACAATAAGTAAAAGAAGTGCTGGTTATCCATTTTTTAAAGGGATGGGATTGGTTTTAGAAGAAAGGGAAAGAGGATCAAACACCTCAATGCAACAAAAGCTTGTGTCAGAGGGCCCTCAATCACAAACCTCCTTCAACAACAGATATTCCAACCTCCCAGAGCAGTTACCCAGGCAGCACAGCTAAAAAGTTCCATGACATGAAAAGAACAAAAACTGAAGGGACAGAGGTAGTTATTGTCATGCACACTCCTCTCTCTCTCTCTCTCTCTCTCTCTCTCTCTCCTCTCCCTCTCTTCTCTCTCTCTTTCAGCTTTTCCCTCCCCCACAAAACTTTTGCATAAGCTGTTAGAGAAAAGTAATGGTGTGGCCTTCTGAAAAGAAATCCCCCATTTGTAAGCTACCTCCTAGGTGGTGAGATAGGTCGAGTAGATTTTCTGCAAGAAACACCTGATAAATGGAGAGATCCTGAATACTTCAGAGTCATCTGAAATTAATAAGTATAATTATATCCCTGTAAATATGGTCAATAGTCCCTTGAAATCATTTTTTTAAAACTGATGTTTTGTTTTCAGACATATTGTCTTCAGCACACAGTGGATATAAGTTATTTGCAGTTTCCATATTGGGTATTAGAGGTATCTTAACAGCATGTACAAATTTTCCACTAAAATGTAAATTATTAACAAGTCAGAGTTTTCATTTGTTTTATCTCCTGATGCGAGATCTAAATAAGTATGTAGAACACTTAAAATTCTTACCATTTCTCTGCTTTCTGAGAAATAAATCTCATGCGTACTGCACAATGTTTTCTCATGCTAACATGTTTCCATGTAATGGGGAAAAAACTAATTTAAGGAGCAATACTATATGTTTCCTGGAGACTCAGCCATAGAAGTAACAAACCTAACCCAAAGAAGCATTTGGTTGTGTTTTATCATCAAAATCATCTTCCTTGCAATCATCCTCAAAAAGCATTTAATGTCTTCATCATCACCTGGTTTGATACCAGGTGTGTTCTATTCAATTAACTTTGCCCTAATTTTCTAAGACTATAAGCTATTGTTAGAACCAGATAAAAGCAATCCAGGTGTAGGCATCAAAATTTACATGCAAGGGGAACAGCGCATACAGTGTGATGGTGATTGAAAAGGTATGTGGTTGGGGAGTTGTCTTTTGAGATATGGTAATAATACTGGTAGCAATTATTTAAATGGTGTGTACTATAGGGCAGTAGTGTTCTGAATAAATTACTTCATTTATTCTTCACAACAATCTAATTTACAGATGAGGAAACTGAGATGCAAAAATGCTGGGTCATGGCTTAGTGTCACTGGCGGCAAGTGGTGGAAGTGGAAGTTTTGATCTGGACATGCTCAGAATGACGGCACCTTGCTGCATCAGAAGGGAAGGAAGGCAGGGCTGATGAAAGAACATATCAAGAGCTGCCATCAAGGCGCATGTATCAGGACTGCGTATAATATAGAAGGGTTTCTAAAGCACTGTGAGAATGATTGAAAAAAGAAGTAACAGATGGGCTTACTTATAAAAAGAAAGAAAGAAGGCTGGAACAATTAGGAGGTAGCTGGATGAAGAGGTGAGACATAGCAAACACTAGAATCTGTCCAAAGAGCAGTTGGCAGCCTCAGTGAAGAGAGAGAGAATGAATGGACCAGTCAAAGACATAGACAGGAAAAAAAAAATTGTCAGTGTCATTGAAGCAAGCTGGAGTTTGACACTCTACTGTAGAGGGAGAGAGGGAAGAGGCTGCAGAGTCCCAATGGGCCAACGCCAAAGCCTAGACTAAGACCACAATATGAGAAGGGAAAGGAAAGGGGTGGATTCAGGAAATGCTGGCAAAGAAAAAGTGGTAACGGTTGGTAACAGACTGGATGTGGGGAGTGAGAAAGACAGCAGTGAAACAAAAATAACTATGGGGTTCCCGGTTGGGAAGTTCATGATAGGGTGGTATTTCCCACTGCAGTGGGGAAAATGAGTCGTTTTATGCCATGCTAGTGAATTTGCCAAAGCCAATGTCATTACATTTTGAGGTCTGTTACGGGAAGAGTGCTATGTGGTCCTATAATGTGGCTGGTTCAACTAGTGAATACTTGACCCTTTTAATAGAGGTCAGTAGTTTAGTCCAGGGGTCCTCAAACTGCGGCCCTCGGGCCACATGAGGCGGTGTGATTGTATTTGTTCCCATTTTGTTTTTTTACTTCAAAATAAGATATGTGCAGTGTGCATAGGAATTTGTTCATAGTTTTTTTTTTGTTGTTGTTTGTTTTTTAAGTATAGCCTGGCCCTCCAACGGTCTGAGGGACAGTGAACTGGCTCCCTGTTTAAAAAGTTTGAGGACGCCTGGTCTAGTAGCTAGAATAGCAAACAAGAGCCTTTTAGCTGTGTAAGAACAGCATGGGCGTTGCAGGAAGGCGGGCCTGGTAGAGAACAGGTGAGGAATGCCATGAAAGTGATCTAGACATGGCGGTGTAGGGTTGTTACAGAGGAGCGGGGAACCTGAACATTATTTTTTCTAGCGTGGAGCTGGGAACAGTGGCCTAAGGAGATACTTCAGGCTAAGTTATGGTCAATACCCCATGTACCAGCAGAACAATTCATGGTTTAAATTCAAGGCAACTGACCTTTTTGAAAAATTAAGATGTATGTATATAAAATGATGTAGTGTCATCTTTTCATTTTCTTGGGTTAAATATTTCTCTAATGAGTCACCCAGTTTTCCCAAGCACCATTTCTAGGTGAGCAGAATTTATGTTAAAATTTTTTGGCCTCAATGCCTAAACCATGGTTCACAGTGTTCACAAACATGCCACCTCGTTACCAGGCCTGGCCTGCACCATTGTGAGCAGGGCTTTCCCTGAAGACAGAGCACTGAGGACACAAGGGTATTATTTCAGCTGTGAAAGGAATTGGGCCGGGCCCAGGGATGAGGCTGATTGATTCAGACCAGATGGGTGACCACACATAGGTGTGACAAAAATAGAAACACATTGCAGACATTCCAGGCGCTGTCCTCCCCTGGCCAGGAGGTGCGTTGCCTGTGCTGTGCCCTTATCTACCTCCTAACGTGCTCTCCGATCAAAGAATTCTAACTCTTCCCCTTCATGTTAGCAGGCTGGTCACATTGCATCAGATGTAAAGTTCCATTTAAAAAATAAAATTAGCATTGCCCAGGTAGGTAAAACCAAAGGGAGGCATTTTGACTAGTGCCTAAATATGTTATTATTTTAATTTATTCTTCGAGTGTCAGAAACTGCTCTCTCTTTACCTCTTCAGAGAAAAGGGTACATTCATAAATGATACCAGTATTGTAATCATTATTTAGAACTTAAACTTTAGGTCTTGAAAGGGTACTGTTTCTACCCTAGTTATAGGCACTTTAAGTTTCCTAAGACCAAGGACTTTCTACTAGAAAAAGGAAAGAACTTACTTTGGATAACCGCAACCAATCCATTAATTCTGGGTCATTATCAATTGATGTTTAAGATTTCTGTTGGAGTATTTGGTTCTGATTTTGATAAGTTAGTGAATTCTGAATTTATAAACTAAGGTAATGTTTATTAACTTGATAATATTAGGGAAAAGAAATGCAACATCCTTATCTATTATAAGAATTACTTTCTTACTTGAAAGGAAACTCAGTAAGCATGGGAAATTTTCTATCATTCAAATCTGAAGTGTAGAAATTATGCACGAATTTGAATATTTATCAAAACTAAAGGAAACTCCAAAAGCATTATGTAAAATAACATAAAACCTAGAGAAATAGTGAGCATTTACTACAACCCAGTGGCATTTCAACAAGTGCGGGAGAAGCTTTGTCATAATAAAAGTATGGTTTCTCACTCTCCGCCTCAAATGTTGTGCCCTGTTTTGTCCCAGCATGAAGTTTTAGTTTATGCGTTCTCACAGAGGCCTGAAACTATTACCTACTTGTTATAAACCTTCTCAGATTTCACCGCTGTGGGTTAATCTGTAGGTTCTGATTGACATCCCTGAAGGTCTCTCATACTCACCATGGAGGTCACATGTAACTGCCACCTGAAGGGCAAGGTGGACTATTGCTTTCACTTTGAACTCTATCTGCAACTAAAAAAGTAATTCCTCACATATAATTTTGAATCAATTACATATGGAAGGAATTATTCAAGTTAGAAAGCCACACACACATATACACATATGTCACTCTTTTTTTCCACAATAATATTGGTCCCTTGCTGGAATTAGATTCCACAATAGACTTTTCTCATAAAAGGATTCATTTTTTTCTGTTATAATTTCTAGGAGCAATGTATCACTGATAGCTCTTGAATTTACTCTGCCAGTAGGCTGCCTCCTTTAAAAAAATTATTCCTGGGCAGGTGGAGATCAGCATATGAAAAATGCTTTTAATTTGTCCGCTCCCGGACTCACCTATCTGTCAAACCCACACATGTGATAGTAGTTGGGTTCAACTTACCTCTTCCACCTCCATGGCAGGTTTTAAATAGTCTATAGGATGTTTGTTATTTGTAGGCTAAGTTCACATAACTCCCTTTCTCAACACAAACCCAACAGAATAAAAGGACACCAACTATTGGTTCAATTTCTGAATATCAAAAATAAAAAGGATTCATCCCCAAGAATCTATTAAAAAAGACTTCCTTTTGACATAAATAAATAAAATAGCTAGAGCAAACTGTCTCTTAACATCTGCTTCTTGAGATTCTTGTGGTTCTTTCTGTGTGGAACGTAGTTTACATATCACTCCTTGTAATAATATTTTTTATTTTTGCTATTATTTTTTTCTTCTGGAATCTAACCTGCCTAATTGTGGAGTTCTCGGTTGTGCCATTTGATTTGTGCAAACCACAGCTCCAAAGGCTTCAGAGAATTCAGTGAGATGAGCCGCCCCGGTGGTGTGGCTGTGGATCTATCTATAATGGCTTCATGCTTCACTAAATGACAGGATTCCCACAGGGCGGTGCCTATCATGAAGTGGGCCTCCAGGGGTTAACTTGGGCTGAGTCTCAAAATAGACTTGCAGCTCAGCACACCTACTCACTTATGAAGAATGAGCAGTAAATATGTGCATGCAAATTCTATTTCAGCTAAAGACACACAAGTTATGGTGGAAAAGTAGAATGCTCTTTCTCACCATGCAAAGCAGGAGATGATGAACACTGGTCACCTTGCACTCTTCAAAGGGACCAAACTGAGGGCAGCACCTGAAACAACTTTTCCCTACCACCTACAGCCCAGAGCCTGGAACAGGAAGAAAGTTCTCATAGGAAAATAAACGAGCTCAGTCTTCTCCCAATTAGCTTACTTCTCTACATTTTACTAGCTTTATTGTTTTACTAAGTTCTTGGGTATTCAGCTTTCACAAATCAGACGATGCTCCCAAAATTCAGTGAGTTCATGTATTGAAAATAAAAATTCCTCAGACGCCCTGCAGGGCTGGGGGGTGGGGGTCAGTACTTCCTGTGTTCTTGCTGATCTCACACTACCTTTACACAGTCAAAATTCTCCTGTTTGGAACAGTGAGTGGACAATAGCCAAACGCAACTTTCAAAATTAATCTATTCTGATCATTTTAAAACATCCACAGGGCAATGAAAAAATTTATATATTATCTATTATCTCAGATAAATATTGCTGTTAATAACAAACTGTCAGGTGATGTATGAAACCTGTTCACTCTCCTACTGATGTTTTACTAGCAATAACAGTGAAGGCCTTACCCTATTTTAAATGTAACTCTATGAAAATGGGCACTACCCAAGAAAATGCTAGCACAATTCCAGATAAAATATACTGTTGTGAGGCTGAAAAGTGCATGCAAAGCAAGCTGCATTATTAGAATGTTTAAATATTAATTATACCGCTGTGTAGTAAAGATGATCAAGTATGAGTGTCAACTAATTTTCTAAAAGCTGCAACATTTACTTTCATCTAAACTTCCTTTGTTAAACTAAAACTAAAAGCCCAGCAAGTTTAGTCTACTTGAGTGTGTTTATTTTTATTGGTTTCTGCATAATTTTTTTCTACCATAAACCAACTTTAACCCCTTTTCTGTAATCTCTGCCAGTGTAACTCCGATAGCACATCATAAAATTCCTATAATTCTTCAAAGCCACGGAGTTGGAAAGGAAAGGCTTGGGCACTTTGTAACGAACGCCAGCTATAAGTAAGCTTCAGCCAATTACACTTAACTCTTACAGCCCCTCTCTTCGAGTGTGTGAATAAACTTATAGAGCTATGCTCTGTGGTCACTTTCATTCCCATTGTGAGCATCCTTCCGTTTTCGAGTTTGAAACCAGTTCTGTTCTGTAATGAGTACTGTGATGGAGGTGGCACCTAGCTCTAACAGCTCACGAGGCTAGGCAGACAGATGGAAAGGTAGATGTGCAGGGCCATGTAAAGTCAGAGGCACTTACTACCTTACTCAGAAGCCTTTGCTGGTAGAGATGAGGTGGCCTGGACAGTGGGCATTTTCAATGAACTCTGGGGATGGAAGAGTTAAGCAGAAGCACTGCCACCATTCCTCTGTTTCTTTTCCTAGAATCTATTGCTCTTTTCCATTCTCAAAAAGCTACTAGAGTCAGGCAGGAGAATCACTTTGAGATTCTTGGGAATAGACAAAAGGAGAGAGAGAGAGAAAGTGTGTGTGTGTGTGAGAGAGAGAAGGGGGACGCTAGGGTTTCATCCCGTTACCCATGGATGCCCAGCCAGGGTTTCCCACCTGAGACAGATTGCAACGCATGTTCGGCTCACTCATGCACAAGAAGCAATACACAAGTTCAGTGTAAAGCCACTTTAAAAGCTCATCGGGTGCATACTTTGCTTGTACAAAATACCTTATTCATGACAGAGCAGTGAGGGCCTAGGTAATTACTTGAATCAAGGTGGCCTCAGAAGTGTTTAAATCTACAAGGACACTTAGAGCATGAATAATGCAAAATAATTTGCATCTAAATTTTTTAAGTGTTCTTTATTCAAAAACTAAAATGCAGTTCCGATTAAAGTTTGATGAGTGAAAGCTGAGCACTTCGTACCCACTGTGAAATGTCTCCTATATGTGGAAATTATTTCAGACAGTGGTGGAGGGACAAAAGAGGGTTTTTGTTTTTTTTTTTAAACTAAAGTTGTAATTAAGTCACACTTCTTTTAAGCCTAACTTTCTTAAGGTTTTGTGGTGGCTACCACGTTAATTCCCAAGCTTGCTTATCATATACAAGCCCAAATTTCAATCCGGCCCTTAAGGAAACACAAAGAAAACACTTACTTTATTAGGCCCAGTAATTTGCCAAACAAAATACCATTTATATTCGAAGCTAATGCAATGCAACTTTCTTCCTTTTTCTCTCACCTAAATTTTTTAATTCAAATTATTCTTCCTTTGAAATCATTAGACACAAAATATCTATGCCCTCTGTCTTTACAAAAGCTTAGAACACTCCATTTCCTTTTCTTGTTATTGTATTTATACTGCTGTGTAAATGCAGATTATTTAATATGTCACTGGAAAATCTTCAGTGAAAAGCTAAGTAGTGTCAATATGTTAAGCCCATACATTTTCAAGAAAACAAAATCATGAAGGTAAAAATCAGCTGAATAACCCCGAGACAACTTTGTTCCAATAATACATCAAAATGTGTATTATTACCCTTGAGAAGCTTTTCATCTAATTTTCTCAAGTTTGAACATTTTACAGAATGTTTCAAAGAAGTGCTGTAATGAGATCAAGTGACAGCATTTCCAATTTATAAATGTTTTTGTCAGGGATTTTAAAAGGAAGTAAAATCATAATTTAAAAATATTTTTTGCTTTTATTTTGCTCAATTTCTATAATCTATTGTCACATGGACTATAACCATTCCTGGAATTTTGCAATGCTTGCATTTCATTTGATTTTTGTGAACATTTGAGAAACCACAACTCAAGAAACTGCCATTGTTTCCTGGTTTCTTTTGCCATGTGGTAGAGACCTCTCTTGGCCTCCTCTTCAACCTGAGACAACAGCAAAGATCAATTAGCAACTCATCCTCTCCAGTGTGGTTCACAGGCATCCTTCCTGGCTGTGTGGAGGTGGACTGCTGGACTGCAGGGAGCAGAGGCTGTGCCAGTTCTACCAGGCCAGCAGTAGAACTGACCTTGCAAGTGAATTTTCAAGGTAGGCCACTCTGCAATTCACAGCACCTAAACTTTCAAGGCCCTTGCAAAGGGAAATTATTTTCCTGCCGTAGCCCTTATAAAGTGTAAAGACTCCCACTTTACTGCACGCTTCAAAACTGGCTTCTGCTTTACTGGAATTTTAGATGAGTGTGTTTGCCACACGTTTAGTGAGTGTGTATGCTACTTTTTTTTTTTTTTTTTTTTAATTTTCAACAATGAAAACATTTTTAAACTCACTGAACAAAGATTTCCCCAGCAACAGACCCCCTGCTCAGCAGGTCACCTATCTTTGCGACAGTTTTTCTTTTCCCACGCTAACCCCAGGGCTCATTTGCATAAGGTCTCTGTTGTGACAATTAGTTTCAGGTGAGCTGATTTCTATGCAGCTTGCCCAAGACGATGCGCAAGCCCTGGGCCTCCCTGATCCTGGGCCTAATTGCGACCGACTGGCACCAGACACAATCGTCCTCTTGATTCAGCAAATTGTCCTGCTAGTAGCTTGTTGTGACCCCGCAAAGCACAAATCATATCATGTCAGTCCAGCCTAGTAAACAACGAATACAATACACCCTGAGTGAGTATAATAATGTCTCTCCCATATTTTAGGCATAGTTGACAATACAATATACCCTGAGTGAGTATAATAATGTCTTTCCCGTATTTTAGGCATAGTTGACTACATAAATGCAAACGAAAGCAAGTCTTTTATTTTATTTTTGGTTAGTAGTGATATTGTGGCTCCCCATAAAAACTTTTTAGGAAATAGGACTGCTCCAATATTTAAATTCCATAGCTCTATGGCCCTGCCACCTGGGAGTAAGTCCCCAGGTAAAATAACTGGCTGCTTTCAAATTTCTCTTAGCGTTATTTCTGTGGCAGTAAGTAATATGCTGGTTCATCATCTCTGAAGCTACAGGGTCCATCAATGTGCACATTTTCAGGGTTCCTAGTAGTCCCTACTAGACAGAAAAAGCATTTGGAGCCAATGAAATGTCACGTCTCCACATAGCAACCCAAGTGAAAGAAGAACTTTTCTTAACTCTAGGAAGCAAAGGAAGGCAAGGGAAAAGAGAAAGGATGAGTGACTTAGCATTAAGAGAAAGGTTATGGACAATAGTTGTTCTCGAAATATTGCCTTGTCCTCCACTGGCCTGAAATTCTGAACTTAACTGTATTATGCCACATGTGGCAGCTCCCTCATAAATTCTTTCCGCCCTGATAGTCAGGACTTCCGTCTGCCATCCTGTCATTTTACTTAGCTACCTCCCTATCATCTCGATTTTCCCTATATGCAAAAGGTTTAAACAAATTAAAGAAAAAAAAAAAAAAGAAAGAAAACAAGTCCAATAAATGTTCCCTAAGCCCTTGGCTAGTTTTCCTACTTACGTGCTCGTGTAAAATACGAGCACAAAATCATTACTGCAGCATTTTGTCTCTCCTTTTCAGGTGGTTGTATATTGGCATCTGTTTTCATGATATGAAATATAAATCCATTCACATGGTCTTTAGAAGTAGATTTTCACACAGGTAGCTACATTTTGAGGTCTTTGTGTCTTACATCAAACTGTTTTTTTCTAACTAAGTATTGCTTGTTAGTATTGCAACACATTGATGTTGTTTTTCTTGCCAGGCACCCGTACTTTTGTGGCAAAGATCCTAGAAGGGGTTCAGGAATTGTGGAGAAAACCAGAAGAAAGAAGATAAAGAGGAAGGAAGAGAGGAAGGAGAAAGGAAAGAAAGAAAAAGAAAGAAATTGATTCAATTTTGTATTAAAGAGAATTAATGGCTTCAAGTTCTTAGGAAAAGATTTTTGCATTTGTGGCAGAGGGATTTTCCAGCCCCTTCAGAGAAACCCCTCCTCTGTGTGGCCTTATTGTCTGTGTCCCCAAGTTCCTCAGCCCACTCTGGAGGGTTCACACAACATGCAGCCTGAGCACAGCCCAGGGTGTGGCTGGAAGGACATAAACCTCATTTCCTCCTGTTTCTTGGTATCTGTTATGACTTTTAACCCCATTTTTATAGCAACATGGAAACTGAATCGCCAAAAGATTTATATTCAATTGAAGAGGTACACTAGAGGGGGGATGTCTAAATTTTAGAACATTCAGATCCAGAAAGTATTTTAATTCAGATAAATGAATATATGTGTTATGAAAGTAAAGAATTACTGAGGAGACTACACAATTTGACTAGAAAATAGAATCTACAAAAAACCTTTGATATGAAAAATCTGTAAATCAAGCTTTTTGAAAACTCAAGAGATCTTCAGTATAATCAGGGTAAATTAATATCTTAATATCTAGAGTATGTTTTACCATAAAAGTTTGCACATAATTCCCACTTTGTATGAATTATGAATTTCTTGAAAGAACAGTTTCAAAAATGATTATTATTACTAGCCCCATTCTCACAGGCTGCAATAGTATGTCATCCTTCATATAGAAAGATAACCATTAAGTTTACTTTATCTTTTGGGAAATATTAAAAAGTAAAAAAAAAAAGAGAAATCTTTCTTATAAATGACTTTTCCATGTCACAAGAATATGTGAAGTAAGGCAAGGTGTCTGGTTTTGAAATGAGTAATTCCAACAGAATGTCTCATTCCTACTTTCAACACTTCAGGCTCCCTACTTTTGATTTGCTATGTTCTTTTTTTCCTTCCTTGCTCATCTTCTCTTTAGAGAGCTTAACCTCTTGCTCTCTCACCTGCTGGGCTGGATCCTCTCCCAGTGCAGCTTGCGGTTCCTTTCTCTTTGCAGATCCCTTGAGAATAGCTTCCCTGTCTGCAATCTTGCAGTTTGCGGTGGTCCCTGTCAGGATCTTTCCCAACACATTTCATTTTTGGCCTCCACCTACCATGGGTTCTCATCTCATTCTACTTTCCTTTTAATATCACTTCTCTTCCTACCTCTTGACATCCAAAGACTTCACTTACTAATTTCTACTCTTTCCTTCTAACCACGTTAATCTCCTATTTTGTAATCCAAATGTGTTGATTTTGTTTTGACAAGGTTTTGTGCTGAAAACTTATTTTCCTTTCAACTTCTAAACCCCTAAGAACATCTATTTCTGTGTTTCCACGTTGCCCATTCTTTCTCCTCCTTAAGTGTTGCTCAGATTTCTGGCCTGGGGGTTTTCCTCCCACACTTCATTGCCCATTTCTCTTCTGCCTCTGCCTTGAAGGTTTCCACCCCTTAAGTTACTGGGCAGCCTTCCCTACTTTTGTTTCTCCTATTCTTCTATATCTTTCTTCAATGGTTCTTCTAATTCTTTATTTTTACAATTAGATTTGTTCCCTCATTTTTCATAAACATCTACCTGCCTTATTTTTTTTTTTTTTTGCCCCTTCTATATCATTATTTCCTTCTAAAATTTTTATCTTAATTTATTGCTTCCATGCATTGTTTTTTCATACATGGAATGTGTTTTTATACTATCTGTTAGCTTTCCCTAATAAAAATCCAGCATTTGCTTAAGAATAGCTACCAAAAATGATACTTCATTCAACTTAGAAAACATTGAGATGGTTCTTAATTTATGAAACAATTTTCATTCAATCTCTCAATTCTTATTCATGAGTGGGAAAAAAATCAATATTTAGGTAACTTATATACATACATATCTGAGTGTGTACAAACACACACATACACATACCCTATGACCTTGGAAAAGTAGTGATAGCATGGAAAATGCTGGATATGAAGCCAGAAGCTGTGGATTTGAATCCTGGCTCTTCTCATACCAAACAAGTAATAGAAGGCAAATTTTCCAATAGTAATCCAAATTTTCTGGATCTCAGACTCATTTGTATTAACTATCTTCTCTATTTAGCTCCTCTGATTGCTGCAAAGATGAAATGAGATGTTTGGTCAATGCACCTTGTACAATGTTAAACTCTATAACCATTAGTAGCAAATTTTATCCTTTATGTTCAAAGTAGTTATATCTGGAAATATGGTTTATAAAAGTATAATTTTCCAAATCAATGTGATTTCCTTACTTTTGAAGATCAAATTGTTCCCAGGAGTCTTGGAGAAGTTCAGGGTCCCAAACTCAATTGTCTATACAGGTCAGCAGGAGAGGGAGTTTGACTGATCCTTCTTAGGGAGACCCAGAGAAGTTCGCACACATGCCCTTTCCATGCAGCTGTGTGGGCCAGAGACCTCAGATCTTCTGAGTTGCCAGAGGAAACAGAAATCTGGATTTTTTTCTTAGCAAAATTGCCCAATTTTTAGATATTGGCAACCATTTCAAATGTGTTTAAAATACCTTGTGGGCCAAACCAAACATATCTGTCAGCCACTAGTTTGCAATCTTTGTCTAATCCCTACATTTTACAACTAGGGACAAGAGACCTGGAAAGGTTAAAGGACACACCCAAGGCCATAGTGAGACTGGAAGGCAGCTGGGAGGGACAGGAGTCTAAGTTTTCTAAATCGAGTCCAGAACTCTTCCTGTTATACCAACTTGTGATCCCAGATCTTTATACATCAATTAGCCCACTGGAGTGGAAACTAATAAAAGACACATGGCCTAATCAAGAATGGCTTTTTCTGTACTATTCTCACCCAAAACTCTTTCTGTTTGCCATTGCCACTGCTTGTGAAGCTACAGTGATGAAGGCAGACACAGAGGAAGGGCCAGGAGCACACACCTTTGCATTCCTTCTGGGCCAACCTCCTGCCTTCTTCTGCACTGACTCTTTTCTTCTTGTCACCCTCTCCGCCAGGCCAAGACAGACTTAGTGTGGGACAGAAGTGGGAATCCACTTAAAGCCAGGCCAATGTCAACACAAGGTGAAATGTCTTCTGAGTTCTGTGCTCAGTCTATGCAGAAATTATGAAAACAGAACACCTCACCTAAAAAGCAACTGTCCAATCTTTCTAAAAAAACATAGGGACGGTAAAACTAAAGAATGTTGAGTTGAGAACATGAGACTGGTAGTCTAATAACTCACCACACAGGCATACTGGATTTCCTGATTGCAGGCCCCTTTACTTCTAGGATACGCAGAAATTATAACCTGATATTTCAGAGTAAAGAATTGCTTAGCCTGAAAATAAGACATCATCTCAAGTGGATCTTGGGGGAACCACACCAACAACAATAAAAAAGAGTTAACATTCAAAATAACATCCTGCCCCTGATTTGGAGTCAAAAAGCTGGGGTTCAAATTCTGGTTCTGTCAGACTGGTTTCAACTTCTGCACTGGGAGATGAGAATGCTTTCACTCCCTGATTCCTTCCAAGCACTAAAATTGTATGAAAGTTTTCTAGGGAAAATATTGTACAAAATTAAATTTAAATGCCAGATCAGGCAATGATTTTCAAATAGAAAAGGATACATAGGTAAGTGTTAATTAGTATTATCATTTGAGTCTCAAAATTGAAATTTTTGGAATTTTGGGTTGGGAAAATTTTTTAAACCAAAAAATCTGCAAGGGGTCCTTTTTTTTTTTTTCGAAAAATGAGATTTAAGCTATATGAGTATGTGTACTTGCTTACTATACTAGGGTTTGGATGAACAGAAAAAAACATTTTGAGAACTAAAGAGTTGGGGTATATATTTCTTTTTGTTGTATACTGTGTCAAGAAGCCACAACAACAGTAATACAATGCTTTCTCTCTTCTTCTTCTTAGCTTAAGAAAGTAAAAAGAGATCAATAATTAAAAACCTTTCCACCAAACAGGTAAGAGATATTTTTGAGTCAGTGTTATTTGCCAAAACATCTATAATTTTTAGGCTTCAATTTATTTTCTATCCACAGTGGCATATATTTTTTTACTTATGATGTAAGTGAGAATTCAGATGAATCTAGAAATTTGTTTGTGAAGGTTTAGTTACCTCACTGAGGTTGTTTTGTTTTTGTTTTTGTTTTTGTTTTTGTTTTTTGAGACAGTCTCACTATGTCACCCTTGGTAGAGAGCTGTGGCATCATAGCTCATAGCAACCTCAAACTCTTGGGCTTAAGTGATCCTCTTGACTCAGCCTCCCAAGTACCTGGGACTACAGATGCCCACCACAATGCCCAGATTTTTTTTTTTTTTTTTGCAGTTTTTGGCCGGGGCCGGGTTTGAACCCACCACCTCCAGTATATGGGTCTGGCGCCCTACTCCTTTGAGCCACAGGCACCGCTTACCAGGCTATTTTTTTGTTGCAGTTGTCATTGTTTTAGCAGGCCCAGGCCATGTTCGAATCCGCCAGCCTTGGTGCATGTGGCTATTGCCATTACCACTGTGCTATGGGTGCCAAGCCCCTCACTGAGTTTATAAAACTTTTATGTGTTGCTGAAAAATATTCTTGCAAAAACAGAAACACATCTTTTTTTGAATTGTATTTGTATCTCTCCTCTGACTAACATTTTCACATTCATCAGAAAAATGTACTTTTTTACCTTTCCTCTTTTAGTCTACATGAAAAATTGGTAGTTCAATAAACATGGAGAAAAAATGTCTAATAAGATACTAAAAGGTTTTTTTTGAAGAAAAGAATATAACATTTTTCTCAACTGAATTGTTATAAAATAAAAGAATGGTCATTCAAGTGGAATTCGGTGATTAATGTTATCTGCTTCTTATTTCCATGTGTAGTCCTTTTAAAACTCAAACTACCTTGATCATAGTTTTGATTACAAATCCTGAAAACAATTATGGAAATGGTCTTTAATATAATAATATATTTTACTGAATGTCTCAGCTTTTTCATTCCAACAACTGAAACAGAGACAATTCTTTGCATGCTGAAATGTGTAATTATCATGTATCCAAAAGGGAGGGTGTAATTTTCGCATCTGATTACAAGGGAAGGGTGTAAGTGAAGCTGCTTGGGTAAACTTACACTTGTTTACAAAGAGCAGTACCTTTGATATTAAAAACTCAAAACACGCAAAACACTGGGAAAAATTAAGATTACCCTGCACAAATCTAAATAAAAACCTAAGTATTTTTCTTGGTCCCAATATAAAAATGAAGTCAATTCTTCTGAACTTATCTTGTTCTACAGATTTCTGATGATTTTAAGACTCAAATATTTTTTTGTTTTGGAGGCTTGTTGGTGGCTGTACTATTAAATATTAGGAAGTTCAAACACTTATTTAATTTGACAGGAAACTTTTGATGCTTAGTATGCCTATAAATCTACACAATTAGTTGAAACTAGAGAATAATTTTCATCTCAAAAAGCACATTTTTCCAAAATACATCATTGCTTGCAAGATGTACATTTTTGCTATTTTTATCTCTCTGCTATTTTTTGAACTTCTGATTTACCTTTGATAAGATCAACTTCTGCTCATGTGAACTTATGTTTTGGACATCTCAGGAGATACGATATCAAGGAAAGCCAGTGTTATGATGGTAGCTATCACTTAGGAAAAAGATTAAAGACAGATACAGCAACACACAACAGGTAGGAGCAAGAAACGACCCGAACAGTCAACACGTATCAGGAACAATTTTGAATGATATGTAATTATGATTGCTAAGTGAATGTGGAAGATTTTTGAAAAGCTTAAAAAAATTTACACTGAACATTAAATATGTTGATTCTATTGCATCTCCTAAAATGGGCAATAAAATTTTTAAAAAGGGGAAAAAAGGAAAGATTAAGAAATCAATTTAGGAATAGAGGATATAAACTTACTCATGGTAAAAGGAATCCACTCAAATGTACTTAGTTATCTGTTTAGCTTTACAAAATTATACAGAAAGCAAGAAATCTGTTGGGATGCCATTAAGTTACTTAAGTTTTCAAATGTAGAACTAATAGCAAAGGTGATTTTGGTGTACTTTAGAAATTAGGCTGGTGGGATTTTTTGTGTTTGTTTTTCCTAATTTGCCAAATCAAACTTGTCAGGCAAGATCTTTGCAAAAGAATATAAGCTACCAAGTGATTAAGATGTAAGAATAATTACAGTTAAATAAAAAGTTGTTCTGTGAAAAAGAACTAGGGTCTGTTCCTTTATTGCCTACAGCACTTTGGCAATAGTCAAAGCTGAACTTTTATAACATCTTAGCTTTTTTTAAAAATATAGGATTTCACTGTGAGTCTTACATTCTGCGTTCCATTAAATCAAAAAGCAAAACATCTGACGTGATCTCCTTCCTCTTCCGTTTCACTGGGCGTGTCTGCCCTGCCGCCTGAATGGATGGGCAGGAGATAGTGTGGGTGTGTCTGAATCCAGGGGTTTTGTAAAAGCGAGAGGCAGTTTCCAGGTAGTTCAGAGGGTGGCTCCACGCATCCGTGTCCCCAACTTACCAATCAATGCTTAGTGCACAGCACATTTTTCACTGTGTGGTTAGAGTACATTTGCTTATATTTTGCACAATTTTAATTTAACCATATTGATCAAACTGAACATTCAATAAGACCCTAGGCACCTTAGGCTTATTAAAATTAGTCAACACGAAGCAAGTGAGCTAAGGAAGTAATGGAAACTGTTTGGAGATTTAAATACAGTGGAACCCCCTTAAACAAATACCTGTTAATAAAATAAATCTATTAAATGAATTTATTTTCTCTGAACCAAATCAAAACACATAGAGTAATACTCAAGGGGACCTTTAGATGAATACTGCTTAAATGAATAAGCATCTTAAATGAACATACTTCTCTTGAAAGGTGAATAGTATTTTCATGTTCTCTAATTAAAGCAAGAAAATCCATGTTGACTTTTTGTTTGAGGACATATTGTCTTCTTTGGAATTAAGCAGGAAAAGTTGCTTAAAGAGCACTCGTTAAATACTATGAATATTATTTTTCTCACGGATAATTGCTTGTGCATGTGTGTGATGAGTATTGGGTTCACCGGGGAGGAACCCTTGAAACAATTGAGCCTCTCCACTTGTTAGGCAACTTATCCCACGGCAAGCTAACATAGAAAAATGTTTAAAATTTTTAGCTGCCTGCCATACTCCTATGTCACAGAGAAATGGACTGGCTGCTTCCAAAGTCCAGTTTGCTGGCCTCTTCAGAAAGTTACCCGTGTATTATTTCTCCAGCATGGTTGAAAGGTGTGAAGAAAAGCATCAGCTCCTTTACTCTGACGATGATCCGTAGTAAGAGGCTCATTGGCACATTCAGGGTGCTCTGAATAATGTTTTCTAAAGGTGGAAATGCTTTTTTTATTGTAGTAAAAAAAAAAAATAAATAACATGAAATTTAACTACATGTGTATTATCGTCCAGCAGATCTCCAGAACTTACATAAGTGCTTTTTAACATAAAGTTTATGTTGGACCACATCTTTAACTGATCAGGTCCCTCTTTTCTCAAAGGGCTTGACCTGTGGTGGTACGTTATTATAATGAAAGAAAAAATGCAGCCCACATTGAAGTCTTAAAGTAATAACACCTTTAAAATACAGTGGGCACACGAATCCTCAGAGATTTTTTTCAGACCCCCTTTATCTAGCATTGCCTTTAGAGGGCCTTGTTTATTCATTTTCTTTTCTTCTGGCCTAATAAAAGATATTAGCTCTTTTCCCTAAGCAGAAACACTCCTATCATGAATCAGGCAACTAGTGGGAGACTGCTGGCCAGGTTTCACCCCACTAAAATTCTAATCTATACTTTGTCTTTTAGAATTAAGGAGAAAATGCATATCAGCAGAATCTCCTCTCTACTTTATTTCATTTATAAATTACGAGAATGATGCTATTATATATTATTAATTTCTGCTGTTCTCCAACTCTGCTGCAGCAGTGAGCTGCGGATGTTGGAACGGTGTAATTATGTTCTAGTAGGGTAGCCATCCGTTTCCTTTCAAAAATTTACAGGATTCTTAATCACGCTGCTCATTTGGGTGCGCAGCAGCGAGGATGGTGAAACACAAACAGGGCACGCTCGTTTACATAGGAACACCTGCTTAGCATGATAGCAGATGTCAGTCAGTAAGCAGAACACAAAAGGAAAAAAGTATCAACAACAGCAAACTTGCACCATTTTGATTTGATGCAAGGAAATCTTTTCAGGAGTGGTGGCAAATCTTTTCAGGAGTGGGTTTTCCTTCAAAAACACAAATAGAGGTTCTGAAATTCCCGAGTCTTGTTTGCGGTTAACATGTTGTCAGAGAAAAAGGCCATTTTTGCCTCTTCTTGGATTCTGGTATTGACTCTGACTCTCTTTATTATTTGGGGGAATTACTAAAATTACCTTCCCTCAGTTTCCTGATCAGTAAGCAGATATTCTAAATAAAAACCTAGTTCCCCGAAGGTGATTCTCATTAGAAGCAACATAATAGTGAGAGTGTCTCTCATCAGACCTAGTTCAAATCCTACCACCGTCACTTAGTAGCTGCATGTTATCAGTCAAGTTAAATAACTTGCCAAGCCATGGTTTCTTGATCTGTAATGTCTGCTGAGAAAATTAAATGAGATAATGTACATAAAATGCCTGCCACATAATAAGGATATAGTCAATGGTAGCTGTACTATTATTATTAATATCACCACTTTCTTTGTCATTATTTTGGCCCTCATAGAACCTTTCCTACTCAACATATTATTTATTAAAAATCTGAAATAACTATCAATTGAAATCTCTTGCCAGAGATCATCAAAAAATGTGAAATTTTGGACTTCATAGTTGTGTAAAGTTATTGTAAAAATACTTACTATTGTTATTTTGTGGTTAGAGAACCTGTCATCATTTCCACTTCATTTTCTGAGATTTATATCTGAGCTAAGAAAAAAAATAGTTTGCTGGGGTGTAACCTGTCTGAAAAAAATCTCAATCTAGGTGAAGTGCTTTCCACAACTTTGACATAAAAAAATAAGACTAGGAAAAGAAAAAGTTAGAAGTGTAGCACCTTCCTGTGCCTACTTCACCCTTACAACTTTTGCACCAAATTTTAAAGGACCTTTCAGACTTATGCTGCTATTTTTCTTTCTCTCCTTTTCCCGAAAAATGGTTAAAATTCAAAATGGAAAACCGCTATCACACATGGGCAATTTTCCTAAGGAATTTTAGTATTCGGAATGTGTCTGCTTGCGCAGGCCTGTGTGCTAAAGGCTCCCTGGGTGTGCATTGACTCGATACTCAGTAATGGCTGCTGAGGAGCCGTTATGTGGCGCCGTGTCAATGATCCGTGCACTGAGGACTCCCCGAGTACGCATTGACACGACAGACCGGAACGGCTCGGAAGAAGCTGTTATGGTCTATCATGCCAAGGATGTGCGGGTATTGGCAGGGCCTCTGGCCCTTCCATGGAAATTATGGAGTCTCTGAAGGAACTGGGGTGGGTGCTACATGGGCACCATCAACTGAGCCTAAGGGCAGCTCCATCTTCTCTTCTCTTGGATTCACTTCAGGAGAGCCAGCGTGGACAAGGTGTCCAGTGATGTCAGTGGTCCCATGTTACATCTCCAAAACATAAGCAAGAGAGAACGATATCCTTGCCACCTCATCTTTCGTTTGTTCTCAGATAAAGAAACTAATACTTTTAATAGTGAAAGAAAGAGCAAAAGTTAAGGGAACACTTTATCATGTCTTTGTGAGTTTAAGATTATAAATATATCTCTTCTGCTTTATGGATTTCATCTGCTTTATGTATATGGTACCAGGCAGACATTTTGTTGTGGTGGTGGTAATTTTCAGAGGTTGGAACATTTGATCCATACAAAGAAAAATACCTTCTTTATATGTCCTCAACAGTTGAATAGGTACTCAGAACTCAGCATATAGGAAATGGTTCAAAAAACCTTGGGAAGAGAAGTGCAAGTTCAAGAATAAAGTTTGGATTCACACATGCTTTACCAACTTAAGGCAGTAATTAATTCACTTATGGTATTTACATGCCCCTCTTCAGATACTTATGGAGAACATGGGAATTTTAAATTCACAATTCAGTGCAAAATTTAAAATGATCTTCATTAGAATTTGAAGCTATACTCTAAACTGCTTTATATACTACCAACAGGGAGCCTCATTATGTAGTACTATATTTGGACTACCTTCTTTACATTTTGTAGCTGTAGATTTTGAATGTATTTCTGGTGTGCTTAAGCAGAATCAAACAAAGTGTTTTTTAATCGACTCTATTAACTAACCAATCCTCTCGGTTGCATGGCAGACACACATACTCAAGAGACCTTAGTGCTTCTTTCCTGAGTTCTTCAAGCAATCAGGGAGGAAGAGAGATCAGAGGTACCTGTGCACAGGATGAAGGCAAGGGCTTGAAGACATACCCAAGCCCTTCGTAAAAAAGGATGATGGGAACAAAGAAACAGATTAAGCAGAAAATAGCTAAAATGATTGTGATTCTAAGTACAGAAGGTGCTTCTGCATGCTCATTTCCTTGAGTAGAAAACAGTCCAATTTTCATAATGAAATGTTGGAACTGGGGTAAGACATCTACCCATGGTATGTATTAAATGTTGATTGACTTGGTGACTGGCAGAAGGAGCTGGGGCGGAACTCACTAAATGCCAACCCAACGTGACTTCTCCAGTAACAAAGAAGAGCGGAGGGGGGAGATGTAACATTAAACACATACGATGTGCTTGGCACTTTACCTAGTACCAATATTTCTTCACGACAACCTTGTAATAGAAGTATTATTCTGAGAAATGCAGACAGGGTTAGGTTGAGCAACTTGCCCCAGGTCACACGCCTGGTATGAAAGCAGAAAAACCAAATTTGAACCCAGATGTCCAAAGCCTACACTCTTTGAGAACCCACACTGGCTCTCTGCCTCCCAAGTCTCAAAGGTGTCGTTGAGAAAGGCAGAAAGCCAGTCGATTTAAATACAAACACCAACAAAAAAACTAAACCCCAAGTATTCAAAATAACATAGCTGTTGCAAAGTAACATTCAAGAAATTGTTAATATGGTGGTAGGAAATCTAATTCAAAGTTACAAACAGCTTTTTTCTAGATATTATCATACATACTAAGTCTTTAATATACCTACCATATCCAGTACAGCCTTTTTTTAACAGAATGAATTTCCTATGTCATGTGCTGAGCTAGACATTGGTGACAAGAGATGGGCGAGACTGTCCTCAAGGCATTTACACATTTGTGGGGAAACAAATAGGAATCAGACATTGTAAAGTCTGTGATAAAGGTTAGCTCAGAATATATTCCTTCAGGAATTTGGGGGGAGGGTATTATTTTTATAAGAAAAAGTACCATGTACACCTCCTAGAAATGTCGAGGTAGACAGCACATGAGTCACTGTGACTATTTCTTTCTTTCTTTCTTTTTTTTTAAATATTCTCTACAGAATCAAGTAAGAAAGGGAGGGAGGGAGAAGGAAAAGAGGGAGGAAGGAAGGGAGGGAGGGAGGGAAGGAAACCTCAAGCTTCAGCAGGGCCCAGAAACTGAAGTGCCTCCATCACATGGTTCCTGGCAGCCTGATTAGTTAGGCTTTGAGACAGTCATAATCTGAATTTATTGAGTATCTTCTAGACTTCAGACACTGTCGGTAGAATTTTGTTCAATACTCCCAATGAATTTACAAAATAAGCACTGCCCCCCCATTTTATGTGTTAAGAACTAAAATTCAGAGAGATGAAAAAACACCCCAGGATCTCACAGAGAGTAGAATTGGTAGAATCAGAATTCAGACACAGATTTGTTTGGAATTGAATCCTAAGTTGTTTTCATCGTATTGAATTCCTCACTCCCTGCGGAGAGAGGAGAACGGGGTCCCATCTGGTACAAGTGCATGGGTCTAGAGATGTTCTTGGAGCAGAAGTCTGCGTGGTGAGGATGTGGCCGTGAAGCAGTGAAGACTCAGCTTGGCCTCTGGTAGACATTGCACAGCAGGGTGAGAGGAGGCCCAGCTCCACCCACAAGTCAATCGCTTCTAAATTTCATCCTTAGTTGTGCAACCGCCTTGGGATGGTAGAATGATATCTTGGATTCACATCCCATTCACATCTCTTATGGCTGTTGTCCAAATCCTATTATCTGGGAACTTAATTTAAAGTAGCCTTTTTTTTTCTTTTTTTTTTTTTTTGCATTGTCAAAAACTCTAATAAGACAGTAATATCTCATTACATGCACAGACATAATTCTGTGGGACAGCCAGAGTGTAGCTCCTAAAGTATGTTCTGACGTCAGTGAAGAAGTAAAATCTGGACTATTGAAAAGCACGATGCAGAAAGGAATTCCAATGAATCCTTGACTGTGTAACCTAAGTGGGAACCACCATTCTGCTTACTATCTATATCTAATAATAGATGTTAATTGTAACGATAAGGCAGACATTTTAACCAAATTGTTAGGTTGAAACTGACAAAATGCCAAATTATTATTCTCTTGACGATATAAATTAATTTCTGAAAAGGCAGAAAATTCCAGGTTCATTTCCTTAAATTCTAAGCCCTTAAGAAAGGTGGACTATGTGGGAATATGCAGCTGTAATTTTTTTAAAAGGCTACTGTTCCTTTAATGCCCAGCTGGTTCTGAGATGTAATAAAATTGACATATTGATTCCTTTGAATTTACAAATGCCTGTTTCATAAACTCCATCTCCAAAGCCTAGGCATCTTTAGAGCACTGTCATTTTTTTTCTCCAAATGGATCAATTATGTGCCCACGTAATCCTGTTACCTGTGAAATCCATGCATACTTCTCCCATTTGCTGCAGTTCCCAGGCGGACAAACTTGCATTATGTACGCATAAACAAACAGAGCATTTTCCTGATATTAGAGATTGTTTTCAAAGTGAAAGGCAATCTCTTGGGTCCTAACTCCAAAAAAAAAAAAAAAAAGAAAGAAAAGAAAAAGAAAAAAAAAGAGAGAGAGAGAGAGAGAGAGAGAGAAAGAAAACGAATAGAAAAAATCCGTGCCCATTTCTTCACGTAATCTTAAAACACACACATTCTCACAGATGTATGTACGCACTGTGTGTGTCTGTGTGTACATATACATATATATTTACAATTCCTAACATTTCATGTAATCACATGGTTTCACTATGTTCAGCCCTTTAACTGCTCTAAGGAAGTAAATCCTTTATTTCAGTTAAACTGGTCTATGTAGGTTTATCACATTTTTTATTGCTTTTCTCCTTTGTTGATAATTAGTTATTTAAGGGCAAATCATCCCCAAGACACCATGAAACAATTGAGAAATGAAAACCCAAAGTGAATTAGGTTATAAAGTTTGCAGCTGTCTTACAGAAAGAAAAGTCCTCCATATTTTTCATTGCAGTACATGCCACTCACTTGCTCTGAGTTGTCCTTAAACACACACAGAGTCCTTTATTGGAATAATCGTAGAAAACACGATTCTGCATCTCCTACATTAGAAGGGAAACACCTCAGTGAACTAGGAGGCCATGCCCATGCCTTAAGTCTGTACCAGCAAATTACCTTCCTATACAAGCTCATGTTCATGTTCACATGTGGACACACCCACCAGTACAAAACACATCAAGCATGCTTATATGGGAATACATAGGCACAGACTGTGGCCATAGAATCCCCTGCAAATAACCAGCAGGCAAACATGTTTTTGTCTATGTGTGAACTCTCTGGGTGAGCAAAGTAGTGGGCACATTCTGCAGAGATATGAATTCTGGCTTCATTCTTTCAGCCGGTGCTGTATCTGATTTTCCTCACTTCACTGGGCACCCAGCAGTCCAGTTACACTGCACTTGCACTCTACAATTTGTCTCTGAGAGATTCCCCAAATCACAAAACGTCTTGTCTGCTATCCAATGTGCTCCCCATATGCAGAAAAAATGGTCTGAGAAATTGGGTTGTGCTCGGAGCCCCGTGGCCTGGCCCACCACTGCCATTGTGCAGGAGTGGTTTTAAGGATAAATGGCTGCATGTTAACCAGATTTGACATGCTGTACAAAGGCAGGCACCTTTGGTCCCATGACACCGCCAAACAGAAAACACAACAAGCAAGCCTGGCAAAGATGTTCAACAGGAATAAAAGCACAACGATTTGTCACATAGTTGTTACAAAATGTTAGCAGATTCAGGCCTTGCCATGGGATGGCAGAGATAAGGCAGTGTGGAGAATTCAGAAGTTTGAGGATTGGTGAGTTTAGGCACTGGAAGAGTTAATTCAGAAAAGGGGGAAATAGTCATCGCAAAGGGATTATTTTCATCTGCTCCCTCATAAGGCCAAAGAAGGCCTTAATGACATGTATTAAATCAGCAGGGCCAGTGTTCTGGGTTCACTAAATTCCACTGTTTTGAAGAGCTGTCTGTTAACTATCTCTTTCCAAACTCCCAAAGATATAGAGCATTCTACGATCAGTTTGTTGAGGATAAACAATCATTTTTCGTTTTCTTTTTCAAACTGGCATAGCGGTGAAAAAATTTTGAGGCTTAAAAATCCTTACAGTCCACTTAGACTCACTCTTTACCCAGAGAAAGGGAATCGAACTGCCTCGCTCCAACTCTTTTTCAAATGCTGGGATTCCTTTCCCAAATGTCCTTCCAGTCAGTTATCATCATTGCCCACGTTCCCTGTAAGTCTGGAAATTCCATGATTGCCGTAACATTTAACCATATACTTTCTTCCTAACTACAGGCTTATGCCCTTTCTTAGCCTTAATTTCCTCATCTGTAAAAAAGAGTATTAAAATAATAGTACCTATCTGATAGAATTATTGCCAGGACTATATCAGATGACACAGGCAAAATTCTTAGCACAGGTCCCAACACATTATAAGTACTCAATAAACATTAGACAATTTTATCTTTCATACAGTTGCCAGAGACATGTCACTGAAACACCAATATGATTATGTCACTCTTCTTCTCTAAAAAATGAACTGCAAACTCAGATCACCTATTTTCTGGCAAAGAGCCTGCAATAGGAGCTAACAGTCTTCTGCTCCCTGGCCACCTTTGCAGGCTCAATGTAAGCTCATCCCTTTGCTCGTGCCCCTGCGTTGCAGACACCTCCTTTGACTGACACTGTCTGAGCTGCTGGCTCTCTATCTCCTCCAATGCTTGCACACGCCATCCTCTCAGCCCAGGGTACCCTCCACTCGCTCCACTGGCAAAATCTATGTCCTGTGACAACACTCCCCTCAAAGCCACCACTCCCGGTGAGTCTCCCCCTCTCCACCTGCTCCTGCATCTAGTTGTACCATTCTCTGTACTCTTCTTTACTGGGTGCAAGTTCTTTACAGCACTCATCACATTTTCATCATTCTTAAGCACCCTGCCCTCCCCACCAGAAAGTGAAATCCTCAGGGCCCAGGATCTAGCATCCATGTTTTGATCCAAAGCCTCAAGTATAGCGCCTGCACACAGTAAGTGTGCAGTCAATACAAATGAATGAATCCTGCAATTGTCTACATACTAAAATACTAGAGGCCTATACAGAACCTGATGGTCTACTTTTCAATTATTTTTGCCAGGAGAAAAATTTTCTTTTTTACAATGCAAAGCTCAGATTACCCTCAGGAATAATGGTGAAAAAAGACAAGATGTATTTTTCTTTCATAAACCTGACATCAGATTTGAAGAGGTGCTGCTTCCAGCAATAACAGAATGAATCAAATAGGCTCATTGGCAGACTTTGAAATGAAAAAAAGACTTAAAATTGTTGGCCAGTCTAGCACTGGGATAGCTATGTAGTCTAGGCCTTTTCTGAGGATCCTAGTAAGACCTCGGACCTGTAAGAGTTGGAGAGGATGCTCGGCAGAGGGAGCTTGTATACAAGACACCATCATTCTCAACATATGTATAACACAGGTGGAATCTCCCGAGTAAGCAGCTCCACGTTGCCCTGCTAGCTCATAAGGAACTACAAACTAAACATGAAGAGGTAAGATTTCCACCGCAAATATTTCCAGGGGTAGGCATGGCCTAGTGCTCTGCTGACATCTGTGATTCTCTAACCTTCTCGACCCCTTGTAAACTCAGAACCTGGGCAGTCTGGAGCAAGTCACAATACCTCCCCCAATCCCACCACTCTGCTGAAATTTGAGCCAAGCTCCATGTGGCTCAGGTCCAGAAGGGGAATCCAGGAAGCCACTCTTTGGGGAAGTCTGCGCCTGCCTTCACTGAAGGTGCACTGACTACTGGAATATGAAATTGTCGTCATCACAGTGAGTGGGAGGCAGGAGCTGGTGAAAGGAGTGGGATCATGTAGTTAACTGGTGACCTTTCAGTTCCCTCCATTTATAGGTCTCATTTTATTTCTCCCTGTAATAGTAAATGGGAAACAGACTTAAATAAGGCAACAGCCATTGAGTTGTCACCTCTAAACTACACATTTCATTTGTATCCTAAAAGCAATGAAGAGGGGTCACAGGAAAAGCCCTATCCCAGGCCTGAAACCAGAGGACAGGAAGGCATCCCAGGGAGACAACCTAGGCCTTATGTTTCACCTCTCTCCCTAAAATGTCAGCATTACTCAGAAATATGTCTTCAAAGTGAAATGAAATCACTTTGCCTAGAACAGCCAAGAACCATGCAGAATATTTTACATGAGAGATTCTGATTATCAGATTGATCTGCAACAGTTAACTAAGCACGTTCTTACGATGAGCTTTATAGGAAGAGACCATTTTGCTGAACGCTAAAGAAGCCCCACAAAGTCTCCTGATTCTGGTGGTATCTATCAACCCAGATACTCAAATGTCATAGTCATGATTCATTATTAAAATACTTTAAAATCACATTGTTCAGTGGGTCAGAATAAGCATAGTAAAGTTAAGGGGAATGAGGGAGGGGGATGAGGCCTTGGTGTGTGCCACACCTTCTGGGGGCAAGACATGATTGCAAGAGGGACTTTACCTAACAAATGCAATCAGT
>CAUYPK010143899.1:0-10909 GCA_963574355.1 Loris lydekkerianus
CTGGTACAAATATCTTTGTTATGATGTTAAGTACGAATTTTTTCAAGTTCTTCAAAGTGACATTGGTGCTGTGGTGGGAATTCCATTAAATCTGTACCCAGGATAGGATGAAGGGGGGAAGAGTTTAGATAGAGGGAGGGTGAATGGTGGGATCACACCTATGGTGCATAATGCTAGGGTACATGTCATATCTATCAAGTATAGAGTATAAATGTGTTAACACAATAATTAAGTAAATGAGATGAGGTATATATTAACCAGTGCAATGTAAGCATTCCTAATTCTATATGAAATCAGCACATTGTATCCCATAAATGCATTAATGTTTACATGATCTATGTGTCTATGATTAAATTTAAAAAATAGGAAATAGATCATGCTGAAATAAATCACATTAAACATCAAAAAATATATGCCCTGTTTCCCAAAAAATAAGACATCCTCTGAAAATAAGACCTACTTACAGGAAAGATAAGACATCCCCTGAAAATAAGACATAGCGCATCTTTGGGAGCAAAACTTAATATAAGACACTGTCTTATTTTTGGGGAAACAGGGTATCTGTAGATCACTTGGGGTTGTATGGACATGATAATAATGCTGATTCTTCCCAGCCATGAGCATGATGTGTTTTTCCGCTTGTTACCATCCTCTAATTTTTTCTCAGAGTTTTGTAGTGCTTTCCATAACGATTATTCATGGCATTTTTTCGATATAATCCCAGGTACTTTTTTTTTTTTTTTTTTTTTTTTGAAGCTACTGTGAAGGATATTGTGTCTTTGATTTGATTCTCAGCTTAAATGGTATGGTCATATGTGAAGGCTACTGATTTGTGGACTTTGATTTTGTATCCTTATACATTACTCTATTCCTTGATCACTTCCAGGAGACTTGTGGTTGAGTTGTGGTTGTCCAAGTATAAGATCATATCATCAACAAAGAGTGAGAGTTTGACCTCCTCAGACCTCATTTGAATACCTTTAATATCCTTCTTTTGCTTAATTGCATTGGCTAAAACTTCCAGCACTATGTTGAATAGAAGTGGTGATAGTGGATATCCTTGTCAGGTTCCAGTTCTAAGTGAAAATGCTTTTAGTTTTACTCCATTCAGTATGATACTGCATGTAGATTTGTTGTAGATAGCTTCTATCAGTTTAAGAAGTTTACTACCTATGCCTATTTCTTGAGTGTTCTTGTTAGAAAAGGATGTGAAATTTGTCAATGCTTCTTCTGCCTCTATTGAGAATATCATATGGTATTTGTTTTTGCTTCTATTTATGTGGCAAATTACATTTATGGATTTATATATGTTGAACCAACCTTACATCCCTGGAATAAAGCCCACCTGATAATGATGTACAATTTTTAAATGAGTACTTGTATTCTGTTTGCTAGGGTCTTAGTGAATATTTTTTTGTTGATATCCATTAATGATATTGATCTATAGTTTTCCTTTCTTCATGGATCCTTTCCTGATTTGGGTATTAGGATGACGTTTGATTCATATAATGTATTGAAGAGGGTTACTTCCTTCTCTATGTTTTGGAATAGGTTATTCAGTATAAGGGTAAGCTCTTCTTTAATGGTTTGGTAGAATTCTGGTGTGAAAGCATCTGGCACGAAACTTTTCTTGTTTGGAAAATTTTGTGTTGATGATGCAATTTTGGTGCTTAATATTGGTCTGTTTAAAATTCCTAATTTTTTCTAGTTGAGTGTAGAGAAGTTGTGCAATTCTGGGTATTGCTCAATTTCCTCCACCTTGTCAAATTTCTGGGTGTAGTGATTTTGTGGTAATAAGTTATGATCTTTTGTATGTAAGTGGTATCTGTTACTATATCCTCTTTTTCATTTCTCATTGAGGTTATTAGAGATCTTACTTTTCTGTTTCTAGTTAAGCTGGTTTTTTGATTTTATTAATCTTTTCAAAGAATGAACTTTTTGTTTCACTGATCTTCTGAATGTATCTTATGTTCTCAATTTAATTTAATTCTGATTTAATTTTGGATATTTCCTTTTTTCTACTAAGTTTGATATTTAATTGTTCTTTTTCTAGCTCTTTTTGATGGTTAATTAGGTTTTTTGAAATGTGCTTTTTCTGTTATTTGAATGTAGGTATGAAATGCATTAAATTTCCCTCTTTGGACTGCCTTTGTAGTATACCACCAGTTTTTGATAGCATGTGGCTCCATTATTATTCTGTCCAAAAGATCTAATGATTTCCATCTTTATCTCCTCCTTGATCCAGCTGTCCTTCAGCAGAAGTTTGTTTCATTTTCATAAATTTAGGTAGGTTAGAAATTTTTTGTTGGAGTTGAGTTATATTTTTATTGTTTAGTGGTCTAAAGAAATACAAAATATAATCTCTACTCTTTTAAATTTATTAAAATTTGATATATGTCCCAAGATATGATCAATTTTGGAGGATGATCCAGGTGCTGATGAGCAGAATGTATGCTCAATTTTGAGATGGAGTGTTCTGTATATCTGTTAAGCTCATTTGTTCTAAAGTGCTGCTTAAGTCCATTACTTCTGTGTTCAGTTTCTACTTGGAGGATCTGTCCATTTCTTTCAGAGAGGTGTCCCAGTTATTATGGTATTTCTGGATATCATATTTTTCTGACTAGTTAGGGTTTATTTCATATATCTGGGAGCATTTAAGTTGGGTGCATAGATATTTAGGATTGGAATGTCTTCTTGTTGTATTATCACTTGACCAATACATAGTGTCCATCTTTGTCTTTCTTTACTTTTGTGGTTTAAATGCAAGTGTATCTGTAAATAAGATTACAACCCCTGCTTTCTTCTAATTTCCATTTGCCCAAAATACTGTTTTCCATCACTTATCCCAAAATTTTGTTTGTCCTTAGAGGTTTCATGTGTTTCCTGAATACAATGTATAGCTACTCTGTGCTTTTTTTTAACCCATTCAGACAGCCTATTCCTCTTCAGTGGGAAATTCAAGCCATTCACATTTATTGAGAGAATTGATAAGTATGCTAGAGTTCTTTTCATTTTATTTTGTAGAGGTTCATTGCTTAGTTTTATCACTTGCACCATTGTGGAAGCAGGCTTTGTCCTTTAGCTTCTGTGTTTCACTACTTTGGTGGCAATCCATAAAAATGGTCAGTGTGAAGAATGGGTCTAAGTATTTTCCACAGAGCTAGTTTGCTAGTTTTGTTGTGAAATTCCTCAGTGATTGCATGTTAGTAAAAGATTTGATTTCTCCATCCAATGAGAAATGTAGTTTTGCAATATTCAGAATCTTGGGCTGAAAATTAAAGATGGCCACCATCTTTTGGCTTAAAAAGATTTGGCTAAACAGTCCTCTGTCACCATGTTATTTTTTTTTGTTATAGGTAAGAAGTTACTTAAGCCTGGCTACTTGTAGAAGTTTTTCTTTCTTTTTGACTTTGGGCAAGTTAATTACAATGTGTCTAGGAGATGCTTTACTTGAATAGAGTCATGCTGGGGTTCTGAAACTACCTATAATCTTGATTTCTTAGTCTCTCACAATGCTTGGGAAATTTTCCACTGTAATGTGCTGAAGTAGAGATTCCATTCTTTTAGGTCTCTTTCTCCTGCAGGAATCTTTATGATTTGTAAATTTGTGCATTTAGTGTAGTCCCATAATTCTTTCAGTGATAATTCATCTTTAACTCTCTTCTTATTTCCCCGCTTTGAATGCTTAAATCAGTTCAAAAGTCTTGTGTTCACTTTCTAAGATTCCTTCTCATCCATGTTCTACTCTATTGCTGAGACTCTCTACTGATTTGAAACTCCTTGAATGCCTCATTCAATTATTTGAACTCTAGTATATTTTTTTCTAATTTTGTCCAGATCTGTGGTGGCTTTGTCTTTAATTTCACTGATTTCTTAAGATAGTTTTTAACTTCTTTCTGGATTTCTTTGTTCCATCTTCTTCTCAATTCTGTTTGCATAATTTGCCATCCAGATTTTGAATTCTGTTTTTGTCATTTCAACAATTTATCTATGGATGGTATTTTTAGTTATATCTCCCTTGTAACCTCTTGAGAAAGTTGATCTGCTCTGATTTTTCATGTTGCTATTTGTTTGCTGACTTCTTCCTATGTGTATTTTCAGTTTATTCATATATTTATTACACTTTTTAATCTAGAATATTAGGTTATACATAAATTATTATTGAGAGATAATATAGTTGGAAAAAGAGATAATCTAGTTAGACTTCTTTTGGCAGCACCCTTAAGACCTGTTTAGCAACTAAAACTGTCAGGTTGAAGTCAGATCCATAGGCCCAAGGATATAGCACTTGCCATTGCCCTTTACCACTAACTGAGAGAATGAGCCCCTCCCCTCCCTACAACTGTGGCACCTCCAACACACAGCCTCCCAAAACTCCCCTTCAGGGATATAGAGTGTGAGGGTTTGTTTCTTTCTTTCTCTTTTTTTTTTTTTTTTTTTTTTGCAGTTTTTTGGCCGGGGCTGCGTGGTTTGAACCTGCCTCCTCCAGTATGTGGGGCAGGCTCCCTACTCCTTGAGCCACAGGTACCCACCTTGCTATCTCCAGGTTTGGCAGGGGTGGGGCTGAGAGCAGGACCCCCAGGTGACACTCTTGAGACTAAGGCCATCTACAAAACAGCAAGACAACTGTTCCAGCCCAAGTGCCAGCCTTGTCCTCCAATAAATTAACAGAGCTGAATTTTCAACAGAGTTCAGGCCCAACAGATTCCAAATGCCAGGGGTTTCACCTGCATTAAGGATAGGGAAATCTGCAGCTTCCCTTCTGCCTTCTGGAAATTTCCCAGAGTGGGATTGCCTGAGGTTAGACCCTTACCTCTTTAAGTTGGCAGGAGGAGGATTGGTGGCCAAACCACCAAGTGTTCCCCACCCCCTCACATATGCCAGAAAGTTCCACTCCAGAGGGTAGATAATGTTCCCCCATCATAGGAGGGAGACTCAGGAGAGATACAACCTAGCCAAATTTATTGCAATTGAACCAAAATTTTCTATCTCAGTGGGAAGAGGGACACAGCTCACCAGGCCACACGTTGCAGAGATCCCTCAGACGTCCTGCCTGACACATTTGCCAGAGAAACAGGGCCTGTCTCCCTTTCTTCCCATGGCTGACTAAGAATCCCACAGGTTGTTAGTAACAGACTGAACAGGCGTTGTAAAAAGTACTCCCTATGTCGCTATGGGGGCTTGGTAGAATTCAAAGCTCTTTTGCCTTTCTGGTGCCTCGGGGTAACCACAACCCATCACCCATGTTTTTTGGGTTGGCCAACACACTGCCTCCTACAGAGTCCTATTCCCAGTGGGGGTGGGGGGTGGGAATGCTATTAGGCTTAGACAGCCTAGTTTAGCTGCACCACCCCCAAACACCAGAAAAGCAAAGGAGCTTATACTTTCAACTAGGGTTTCTAAAGATGTAAATGAAAGAGCTTTTAAAATCGACATATAGGTGAGGGAGACAAAATGGCCAACTAAAGCCAGCATTCAGCAGAGGCTCCCATCTAGAGGGAGAAATAATGGCCAGAAATAACCCAATAAAGCAGAAGATCGGGAGTTGAGCTGAGAGAGAGGATCGGTAGGTTCGCATCATCCCTGCTGCAACAAACTAGGACTCCAAGAAAACAAATTTCAGGTACAAAACCTATCCCAAAGAAGATGGAATCCTTCCCCTTTTCCCAAGGATAGTGGCTTCAGGTGAGTAGAAAACAGAGGACCTTTTGTTTCACCAAAGAGAGAGAACGACTGAGGGCCAGGGCTCCCTCCATGAAGAGATACTGCGGTAATCCCAGGCAGGCTCTTGCCAAGGCCAAAAGTTGATCTAATATTCTCCCTACCTTCATGAACTCCAAATCAACCCCTTTCTCCTCTCCTGGTGATCTGGAAGATTACCTCCTGCAAAATCCAGAGTGTTTGGGAGGTTTTTCCTGGGGCAAGGCACCTCATGAGCTGTGGGACAGTTGTGCTGAAACAATAACTTTAATAGAGGTAGGGAATCAGGAGGGGAGAGAGACTTGCCCCATGTTGGAAAGAGCATAGCTCAGGTCATGTACTACTGACCACAGCGGAGTGCAGCCCACCAGTGCCCTGGCTTGGCAGCCCACGGTGTGTGGCTTGGCTCCCCGCTGGGTTTCTACAACCTGCGGCCCACAGCAGTGACTCTTGTCGGGCTTCTGCTACCCACGGCCCTCAGCCGGTAACTCCTGCCCAGCTCCTGCGACACCTGAGGTCACTGAGTCTGGCAACTCCACACTCCAGTTCCCCCACCCAGTTCCTGTGACCCTTGTAGTCAGTAGCAATGCCCTCTAACTCCCCAGTGGCTCCTGCAACCTTAAAAACAGCAATACCCCAGACTGGCGGCACCAACCCCAACAGTGGCAGCACTTCTTCTTACATTGGTAGAAGCTCCACAATCCCTCCCACTGGGGCCAAATTGATCTGCCAGTGGACCCCCACTACCTAGATGCTAAAGACCTTTTGAACTCTCCACCTGATCGGTATTTGTGTCAACCAGGAAAATTAATTTGGAACTCTTGACCTTGGCTGATCACCTGGGGACCCACCAAGATTGTACCCTGGTTGTGTTGCTGTGGGAATGTGGGGTTCTCCACTTCCAGTTGTCACCTATGGCGGGGCTGCTTGTATATGTCCACAGCTTAGATTTCAGCTCAAAACCACCGATTCACTAGGATTGGACAGAGAATTGCTGAATACTCATCAGCACCATCTAGCCCCACCACATCAAGCAAGTGCCCAGAGTTTCAGGCAGTAGTTCTGAATGGGACATTTGTAAAGCTCTAAGGGAAAAGCAATAATAATCAGTTCCACTTCTTTGGTAAAGGGATGGTTAATTAGAACTGCAGGAGCCCCCAATTCAATTTCACCTTGCCAGCTTCTCTAACCAGTGAAAAATAATCATGGGTTGGAATCAGCAGAAAAACTCTGGCAACATGAATGATCAGAATAGATCAACTCCCCCAAAGAATGGAAAAGGAGACACAACAGAATATCCCATTCATAAACAAATGGCTGAGATATCAGAAATCAAATTCAGAATTTGGATTGCAAATAAGATTAACAGAATGGAGGTAAAGATGAAATTAGAAATTCAAGGAGCAATTCAAAAATTGTCTCAAAAACTCAATGAATTCAAAGACAAAATTACCAAAGATTTTGACACATTGAGGCAAGAACTTGCAGCCCTCAAAGATCTAATAAATATAGTAGAATCCCTGAGTAACAGAATGGAGCAGGCAAAAGAAAGGATTTCTTACATTGAAGAAAAAGCTTTTGAATTCTCCTAAGTGTTCAAAGAGGAAGTGAAGTGGAGAGCAAAAATGGATCATTTCTGAGAGAATTCTAGGACCACTCCAAAGGACCAAACATTTGCCTTTTAAGAATCCCTGAAGGAGAAGAGGATGGTCCAAAAGGCACAGATCCTCTAGTCCAAGAGATAATCTAGGAGAACTTCCTAAGAATGGCAAAAGACAGTAAAATTGAGATAGCAGACAGTTTCAGAACGCCAGCACAATTCAACCCAAATAAAGCATCTTCTACACACATTGTAATTAACTTTGCCAAAGTTAGTATGAAGGAGAAAATTCTGCAAGAAGCCAGACATAAGAAAATCATAACCTACAAGGGAAAGAAAATGAGAATGACTACAAATCTTTCTCCTGAAACTTTTCAAGCCAGAAGAGAATGGTCATCAGCCTTCAATCTCCTAAAATAAACCAACTTTCAGCCAAAGATCCTGTATCCAACTAAATTGAGCTTCATTTATGATCGAAAAGTTAAATACTTTAATGACATACACATGTTGAAGAAATTTGCGATAACCAAACCAGCTCTTCAGGATATCCTCCGAACATTCTCCATAATGATCAGCACAATGCTCTACCACCAAAGTAAACTCACTCTGAAATTATGGACCAAAACCTAATTTCCAGTGGTTAAAAGATTCAAAATGTCCACCGGATTTCTGAAAAACTTAACACCCAAAATACTACCAGGCTTATCAATACTCTCCATTAATGTGAATGGCTGAAACTGCCCTCTTAAAAGGCACAGGTTGGCTGACTGTATACAAAATCTCTGGCCAGATATCTGCTGCATAAAAGAATATCATCTTACCTTAAATGATAAATATAGATTCAGAGTGAAGGGATGGACAAACTATAATCCAGGCAAACATAAAACAGAAAAAACAGCAGGGGTTACAATTTTATTTGCAGATACACTAGACTTTAAACCAACAAAAGTAAGGAAAGACAAGGATGATCACTTCATATTTGTTAAGGGAAACACTCAACATGATGAGATGTCAATTATTAACATTTATGTGCCCAACCAGAATGCTCCTAAATTTATAATGGAGATCATAAAAGACATGAGCAATTTAATATTTTCCACCACCATAATAGTTGAATATTTTGGCCGCCATTTGGCAGTGTTGGATAGATCCTCCAATATGAAACTAAGCAAAAAAATTGTGGACCTAAACGTCACCATACAACAGTTGAATTTAACAGACATCTACAAAACATTTCATTCTAAGAAAACTGAATGCACATTCTTTTCATCAGCCATAGAACATATTCTAAAACTGATCACACCTCAGGTCACAAATCAAACTCATCAAATTTAAAAGTATAGAAATTATTCCTTGTATTTTCTCAGATCATCACATAATAAAATTTGAACTCACCAATAACAGGTATCTTTATACTCATAAAAAGACATGGAAACTAAATAACCATATGCTTAATGATAGCTGGGTCATAGATGGGATTAAGAAGGTAATTGCCAAATTTTTGGAACAAAACAGTAAAGAAGGCATTAATTATCAGAACTTGTGGAATACTACAAGGGCAGTACTAAGAGGGAAATTTATAGTGTTGCAAGCCTTCCTCCAGAAAATGGAAAGAGGAAGTCAATAACTTAATGGGATAATGTCAACTGGAACAGGAAAAATATTCCAACCCAGTTAAAGAAAAGAAATAACAAAAATTAGAGCAGAATTAAATTAAATCAAAAACAAAAGAATTATTCAAAAGATCAATGAATCAAAAAGTTGGTTTTCTAACAAATTCAAAAAAATGGATAAATCTTTGGCCAACCTAAACAAAAATAGAAAATTAAAGTCCATAGTGTTATCAATCAGAAATGACAAAGGTGAAATAGCAACAGACACATCAGAAATTCAAAAAATTCTTAATGAATACTACAAAAAAAAATTTATTTTCAGAAATGTAAGAATCTGAAAGAAATTGACCAATACTTGGAAGCACACCAACTTCATAGATTTAATCAGAAAGAATTGGAAGTGTGGAAAGACCTATATCTAGTCAGTCAAGTATACAAAATCTCTCATAAAAGAAGAACTCAGGACCAGATGGCTTCATGTCTGAATTCTACCAAACCTTTACAGAAAAACTAGTATCTATATTACTTAACCTTTTCAAAAACATTGAAAAATATGGAATACTTCCCAATACATTCTATGAAGCAAATATCACTCTGATCCCCAAGCCAGGAAAAGATCCAACAAGAGAAGCAAATTATAGACAAATAACCTTAATGAACATAGATGCAAAAATGTTCAAAAAGATCCTAGCAAACAGAATCCAGCAACACATCCAATTAATTATATGCCATGACCAAGTGGGTTTTATCCTAGGGTCTTAAGGTTGGTTCAATATAGGTAAACCTCTAAATATAATATATCATTTCAACAAACTAAAAAACAAAGACCGTATGATTCTCTCAATAGATGCAGAAAAAGCTTTTGACAATATCCAGCATCCTTTCATAATCAGAACACTTAAGAAAATAGGTATAGAAGGGACATTTCTTAAGCTGATAGAGGTAAATTACAGCAAATCCACAGCCAATATCATATTTAATGGAGTTAAATTTAAAACATTTCCACTCAGATCAGGAACCAGGCAAGGTTGCCCATTGTCTCCACTACTTTATAACATTGTATTTGAAGACTTAGACATCCCAATCAGGGAAGAGAAGGTGATCAAGGGCATACAAATAGGGTCAGAGGAGATCAAACTTTCACTCTTCATAGATGATATTGATTTTATACCTGGAAAACCCCAGGGAATCAAATACAAAACTCTTAGAAGTAATCAAGGAATACAGTAGCATCTCAGGATACAAAATCAATACTCACAAATCAGTAGCTTTTATATATACACCAATAATAGTCAAGCTGAAAAAACAGTGAAAGTCTCTATTACCTTTAGAATTGTGCCAAAGAAGATGAAATATTTGAAAATTTACCTATGAAAGGATGTGAAATATCTCTATAAAGATAATTATGAAAGTCTGAGAAAAGAAATAGCTGGATATGTTAACAAATGGAAAAACATACCATGGTCAGGACTGGGAAGAATTGACACTGTTAAAATGTCCATATTACCCAAAGCAATTTACATCTGTAATGGAATCTCTATCAAAGTACCACTGTCATACTTTAAAAATGTGGAAAAAAATAGTACTTCATTTTATATGGAACAAGAAAAAACCTCGAATACTCAAGACATTACTAAGAAATAAAAACAGACCAGAAATGCTCTAAGAAAAGAAATAGCCGAAGATGTTAGCACATGGAAAAACATACTATGCTCATGGCTGGGAAGAACCAACATTGTTAAAATGTCCATGCTGCCCAAAGCAATATATATTTTTAATGCAATACCTATTAAAGCTCCATTGTCATACTTTAAAGATCTTGAAAAAATCATTCTTCGTTTTATATGGAATCAAAAAAAAACCTCGAATAGACAAAACATTACTCAGCAATAAAAACAAAGCAGGAGGAATCACGCTACCAGACCTGAGACTCTACTATAAATCGATAGTGATCAAAACTGCATGGTACTGGCACAAAAGCAGAGAAATAGATGTC
>CAUYPK010143904.1:0-36093 GCA_963574355.1 Loris lydekkerianus
GGTGTGTGACACAACCAGATCCAGCAACAGGGCTGGGGGGGGTGCGCATGCTTCTGGGAGTTCCTGGTGCCCAGTGATTTGGCACAGAGAGTCCAAGGCTCTAGCAGTCTCTGGCTAGGAGAAGGGCTCTGTGCAGAGGCAGGGAGTGCTCCAGAGGGCAGGCAGCTACCAGAGTCCCTGGCCAGACGAATGGGCTAGTGTGGAGGCAGGGAGGACACAGGAGGGAGGACGCAGGGTTGCATGGCTCCCACAGTTCCTAGTCAGGGAATGCAGAGGCCCGTTGTGTGTGGATCACCTGTCGGGGATTGCTGCACAGCTCTTATGGAGTTCTGGGCGGTGCCAAGCCCAGGAGTTTGAAGTTGCTATGAGCTGTGACATCACGGCACTCTACCCAGGGCAATAGCCCAAGGCTCCAGTGTGCCAAAACCATCTCACTCTGCCCTAAGGATTAAGGCTGTAAGGTAGCTCACTCCCCGCCTTTAGGCTGCTCAGTCACTAGGTTACTTTGTCCCGCCTGATCCTTGCTCTGGGACCCTGAGTGTGGAGCTTTCCAGGGCAGTTTTTTCCCAGTGATTTTCTGTGCCCAGCTCAGTGGCTCAGTGTGGGCCCCCAGACAATGCCCAAAGTTCTCCACACTCCTGCTCAAGCTCTCCCCAACGCAGTTCAACTGAGTGCCAAGTCCAAGAACACCAAAACTGTTCATAGGTAAGGCCCTTCCAGTTTGCAGTCTCACTGCTGCTTGTAGTCATGGTTGCTGGGGTGATTAGGTCAATTGAACACATGCAATCGCTTGCCAGTTCTTTACTGTTTTTGTCCTCCTCTTGGGGTCCAGAAGTCCCTTGGTTGCTCCCTGTATCCTCAAAGGGATGATTATAGGCAGATCCCACCTGTCAGAGATGCCTAGAGTCCTGTCTCCCCAGACTCACTGTGCCCAGTTGCAGGGAAGCTGTTACTCGGCCACCATCTTTAATCCTCTCTCAGGAGTTTTGCTTGTGTATCACCAGGAGAAAATCATTTACCCATTTGGGTCCTAGCTAGACACCTGAAGTTTTATCATGAACTCATTCAAAATAAAGAAGGGGAGAAAGAAGAAGATGTCAGAGAGCACCACTGTCTCCAAGAATAATGACGAAATTGACCTGGATGATGACTGACCCTTTCCAGAGAGTCACGGAGAACACCTGCAGGGCCCAGCCACCAAGATGGACTCAGATAAGCAAGCTGACAGTGGAAGCAGAAAAGATGCTAAAGGAGAAGAAGATGGCCAAAACCACCAGTAATCTATTCATGGCTGAAGTGACGGTGTTAAGTCTCCCCTCTGCCTCAGCAGAACAAAATTACAATGATTGGGCATGTGTAACATTGCCACCTCTACTTAGACCTTTGTCATGCATGGACTTGGCTGTTGAAATTTATGTGAATGACAATGTATGGATACCAAGGCCCACAGAAGACAAACTTCCCATCCAATTAGAGGAAGAGAGTATGGGAAGCAATGTTTCAGTGGGATACAAATATCCTCCTGTTTGTCTTGGCCCTGCTCTGGGATGTTTAAAATTAGATATTCAAACTTGGCCAATGTCTGTCCCAGAAAAATCTAATGCAACTTATAAAGCTTATTTACTGTTTAGTAGATTGTCCTTTGCTGTTAGAACTTTCTTCACAGAATCTGAAACACATTTTGAGGAATTGATACAAAAAGTGTTAACAAAACAAAGGGATTGCTAAATTGCCCCCAAGAAAGATTTGAAAGGACCTAAATAACTGAGTTTCTAAATTGGGAAGATTGTGTAGCCACAAGGCAGTGGTTTTACAGAAAAATAAATTTGGAACTATAATTAACTGGACACCCCAAAATTATCTAACCCACAACTGCTGTCAAGAGCACAATTGCTCAGAAGAGCCAATACCCCTTAGTTATAGTGAGAATAATCCTTCTTTAATGTATAGATATTTACAATCTAAAATCCCTTTAAAGTGAGAAGAAAAGTGGATGGCCTCCCCTCCACCCAAGATGATTCATCCTGTTATAGATCCCAAACACCCGGGAATATAGAAATTAGCTTTTGTGATGACAGGACTTAGAATTTGAAATACAACAATTACTATTATTATTGTTATTATTTTTGAAACACAGGGTCACTTTGTCACCTTCCATAGAGTACTGTGGCATCATAGCTCACAGCAACCTCCAAATCTTTGGCTCTAGTGATTCTCTTGCTTCATCCTCTCAAGTAGCTGAGATTACAGGCACCTGCCACAATGCACAGCTATTTTTAGAGATACGGTTTTGCTCTAGCTCAGGCTGGTCTTGAACTTGTGAGCTCAAGCAATCCACCCGCCTCAGCCTCCCAGAGTGCTAGGATTACAGGCATGAGCCATTGTGCCTGGCTAGAATACAACAATTACTAAGAAAAATAAGGAGTATTTTAAATACCATATGTACTTGAGATTTATTAGAAATATTCCATTAGAACTTGCGTGAAACCACCACATATGATGGTTGTAGAAAAATTAATTATTTTACCTGATTCACAAACTATTTATTACCTGTGAGAATTGCAAACTGTTCTTTTGTATTAATTCCACTTTTGACCCATGTGCTTTTAACAGTGTGCTGCTAGGAGGGGCAAGAAGAGAGTGGATTCTAGTCTCTTTGCATAGACTGTGGGAGTCCTCTTCTTCCATGTACATTGTTACAGAAGTTCTTAAAGGAATTTTAGAAAGAACCAGAAGATTTATATTTACTTTAATTGCTGTAATTATGTGACTGATTGTAGTCACTGGAACTTCTGCTACAGCAGGGGTTGCTATTCACAATTCTATCCAAACTGCTTACTTTGTGTAAAAGATGCAAAAGAATTCAATTTAATTGTGGAACACTCAAGTCAGAATTGATCAAAAATTGGCTAACCAAATTAACGATCTTAGACAAACAGTGATTTGGATTGGTGACTGAGTTCTAAATTTAGAGCATAGAATGCAACTTCAATGTGATTGTAGTATTTCTGATTTTTCTGTGATTCCTTATTTTTATAATGCTACTTACTAAATGGAGCCAAGTGTAAAGTGTCAATGGAACAAAGTGTAAAGACCTCTCCAAGCAAGAGAGGATAGTTTAACATTGGACTTTTCAAACTTAAAAGAACAGATTTTTGAGACATTTCAAGCAAATCTCAACTTAGTCACTGGATCCGATATTTTTGAGAAAGCATCTAATGGATTGGCTGAATTAAATCCTTTGAAGTGTTTTCACACCATTAGTGTTTCTCTTGTTTCTTTTGCTGTTTTACTCCTTGGTTGTGTGTTTTGTTGAGTATGCAGGTGCATCCGAGGACTCCAGAGAAATGCCCTAAGACATGGAGGAGCAATGACAATCATGGCCATTCTCAGCAATAAAAGAGGGGGAAATGTGGATGGACCTGTGGGTACTTAATGGAAGAATCGTATCTTGATGTGCTTGCATTGTTAGAAATAATGATTTAATGAGTCTAAAACCAATTTTCCATGTTCATTATAAGTAAGTTAGGAACTGAATGTAAAAAACGATTGCAGATGATGGGCAAAAGGGAACAGAGGCAGGAGAGAAGTGGATCAGAGAAAAGCGTGTATGCATCCAGACTGCAGAAGCAATACCAGGAATCTCAAATCTGTTGCAAAGTGGGAAAACCTGAAGCCTGGCATTTTCAAACAGAGAAACCATCTTGCTGGAGCTTCACACACTCTACCAGTGTGACTTGGCTGAGAGGTCACTGAGCACTGAGAGACTAGCCTGGTGCAGGTGGGGCTGACCTCTCAGGGAGAGTGAGTGCATATGGGGAGTTAGGAAAACAATGAGGGAGTGCAGAATGTGCTGGAAACTTAGGGTGGGCACCTAAACCTCGTTAAGAAAGAAAAGGTCTCTCAGGTAGATAAGAAGGAAAATGCCTCCTTTCTTCCTTTTCTCATTATTGGCAGCAGCGCCAGCTCATCTGCCCACAAGTTTTCCTGGGGTCTTAATCACTACACTTAAGATTTGTGTGTGTGGTCTGATAGGGGTCTGCTTGACATCCTGCTCCTGAACTGTGTTCCCTGTCCCATGCTCTGTTTGTGTTAGGAATATAAATAACTTACAGTAATAAGAGTAAGAGGTAAATCAGTCTAATGTAATTAGTTAAAGAAATAGCTTGGTTAGAAAATCAAAGCCCAGGAAGAACCATAACGTAAGGGTTTAGCCTTCCCCCTTTAGACTGATGATTAAACAGAGATGTGTGTAATGAATATGCAGCGAGGTCAGAATTAGGGGCATGTGCATGTTCTCACATTTGGAGGTGAAATGTCCCTAGCACATCTTCTTAAAAGACTTTCTTCTTGAGTCTTCGACTCTTTGTTTTTCTCTCATCCTGTTATCACCACCAATCCCTGGGAAAAAACTCATGGTGTAGTTTGGGACTGGTCCCCACAAACTTACCTATAATGACCAAAAATATATCAGTGACTATCTGGGTCAGTGCAAAGAGAGAGGAATATACTCAAAAGGGGCTTGAGGAATTGATAGACATATGTATCTTGATTTGGGAAGTGGTTTTACAGTGTGTACATCTATCAAGGTCAAATTATATACATTAGACGGATATAGTTTCCAGTATGCAAATATACCTCAATAAAATTGATGCAATAAAGATGACTACAATAAAGTACCCATTTGTAAGGTCAAAAATAGAGAAAAGACAAAGGAAATCCAGAAATAGAAGCTTTTTGGAAGGAAGTATAGAAAATCCTCAAAGAACTCAAATTAGACCTCCCATTTGATCAAAGAAGAAACATTATCTATCTATAAGGGATTCATCTGACATTAGTGTTAATTAACATAATTCATTAAAGACACAGCTTAGTTGACATATATTAGTTTGGGGAATCACTTTAAATTACAAGATATGACTCAAAAAAGGAAAAAAATAAAATGCCAATTCTAGTAGCTTTTAAAATGCTCATTTATTTTATTTCTACTCTTAAATAACCTTCCGCTTCTCCCTTCTCTCCACCTATTTGAATTTTTTTTTCTTTTAGGTCAGTCCAATTTCAGCTTGTCTATGGGACATTACTCATGTTAGAAACCTTTGTTGGCTCTGTTGTCTATTCTGTTCACTAGCATGTATATAATGTACTAACTAGCCTTCCATCTAGTTAGTCTTCTACTTTCTCTCATACCTTTTAAGATGTATATGACGTATCTTCCAATATCCTTTCACGTCAGTTTTCTGTATCTCCTCAACTTTTTTTTTCTCTTCTTCCATAGTCTATGGTTTAGGCTTGTTTCTGAAGTTACAGTATTAGGCGTGGTATGTAGTTTTGTAGTGATAGTTTCTGGTATATTGTTCTCATGTTAGGAAAATAAATGTTTTGACATGTATATTTATTTAATACACTGGTTTTATTCTAAGGTTAAGAGACCTAAAAAGCAAATGACTATAGAAGTTATCCCCCGTCATTAATTAATTTGAAACCCAGAATGTTTTTGGATTAAGAGACTGTAAGACCACAATAAGAAAATTCTATTTCTGTGCACTTTTAGAAAATAGGAGATAAGGGAAAGAAGGGAATTAAATGTATCAGTGTTCTCTTTATAGCAGAGTCTGTTTTGAGAAATTTACATTGACTTCTTTCTTTGTCTCATGACAGACTGGTAGGTGCTTAGTATTCCTTCACCCACTCCATGTAAATGTGAACACTGAGACTCGTGAGTTACAAAGTACAAGATCTGGGATTTGAGCACAGTTTGCTTTAATTAAATAATACCCCTTTTCTCTTCTGCCATAATGGCATTTACCTTTTGAATATGAAGTGATCAAGACTCAAAAGAAAGCTTTTTCCTATGTATAAAAAAATGTAGCATACAACATTGCAAAAGATTTTGTGTAAAGCATGGTCTTTTTCTTCTCCATAAATACTTGCAGGAGAACTCACTGGGAAACAGCTCTTTGAACTCAATACTGTCTATGCATTAAAATTTGGCAATAATTCATGAGGGAGAAGTGTTACTCTGGCAAACAAAATTCTGACTTCTAATAAAATTTAGAAATTACCAATATCTTACAGTGTGTCTTCAGAGGGCTGGACAAAACTTGGAACTATAAAGAAAATTAAAAAGGAAACCAAAAGACATTCTTAGATACTGTAGATATCAGATAGCATGTGGACCCTCTAGAATTGTAGACAGCATTGAATCAACTGATGGCCATGAAAACACAACCAAATTCAACATTCCATACCTTGAAACCACAGAGAGTCGATTTACTAGGTAGTTGCTTTGGTTGGTGGTAATTTTCCTTTGTCTTGAAATGGAGTTCAATCATTTGTGCCTATTGAAATACATCTGACTGTGTGAGCTAGTTAAACAGAGGTACTCAATCGATCACATCTGCATTTCCAGATATTTGACAAGCATCCTCTATGTTGGCTGTTCTACTATAGGACATGGATTTATACTATATTCTCTCTCTCTCTCTCTCTCTCTCTCTCTTATATATATATAAGAATATATATATATTTGAGAGTGTTTCACTCAGTTGCCCTGGGCAGAGAGCTCTGGAGTCATAGTGACACAGGGCGGGTGCACCCTGGCTTGGTCAGCGCCAGCCCGGGAGGACCTGCCCTGCCTTCTGCATCTCCGCTCTGGTGGAGGTGGTGCGGTGGACGAGGGGAGGCAGAGAGGGCAAGGGTGGTGGAAGCCCGCGGGTTCCGGTTCGTTGAGGGAGATCACAGCACAGCCCGCGCTGCTGCTGGTGCCAATCCCAGAACTACCCCTTGACCTAGATAGCCCTCCTCTGGCTGCAGAACTCCCTTGTCAGCATTTCGCAGTCCCAAGGGTAATACAGGGTTTTCCAGTTCAGGGAGACCCCTCATTTCCTAGGCATGGCTAATTTCATGAATGGACTGTATCCATTCAATCACGGGCTCATTCACCTTGCCCTTAGCTGAAGGGACTGTCTCCATTCATTAATGCACACGTTCATCTTACCCCAACGGAAGGGACTATAATCCATTCATTTGTTACCAAGTCCTGGCCAAATGTAACAACAAAGAACCCAGGCCACTATATGTACACCTAGGCAAACAACCCAGGCAGAGAGATTTGCTGACTGAAGTCTTTGCCTCTGCCAGGAGCTCTGGTGCTTTTTCTGTATCTGTGGTCTATGGATTCTTTCTTCCAATCCCCAAGACCAAGGACCTACTGAAAAAAAAATTCCGGTTTCAGTAGCTCACAGCCACCTGAAACTCCACGGCTCAAGCCATTCTTTTGTCTCAGCCTCCCAAGTAGCTGAGACTATAGGCAACTGCCATAACACCCAGCTAATTCTTCTATGTTTTGTAGAGAATAGGGGTCTCACTTTGCTCAGGCTGTTTTCGAACTCCTAGGCTCAGGCCATCCTCCTGCGCCTACCGCTGCCCCTGCCTCGCCTTCCAGAGTGCTCGGATTACAGGCATAAACCACTACACCCAGCCTGGATATAGGGTATATACTTTAAACAAAATAAACACTCTAGTCTCACAAACAGGGCGTGCTAGTAGTGGCAAATTTACAGGGAAACAGAATATTTTCTTCTTAATAAAGGTGGTGAGGAAAGTCCTCTCTTCAAAGGCAGCATTTCTGCAGAGACTTGAGTCAAGTGAGAAAGCGAAACACAGGAATATTGTGGTAAAGAGAGCAACGGGCTGAAAGAACGCTGCGTGCAGAACGCCCTGGGGAAAGCAAGGCTGAAATGACAGGTGTAAAATATGGGATACATCAAGTCCTTACTCTTTTCCCAGCACTGATACACAACCCTGGAATCAGGAGAACTAAAGGTAAAAATGTGAAGTAGAATGGAAATTTTTTTTTCACTATGGATTCTACCTTTTCTAAAACATTAAGTGATTCTTGTTTGGTTGGTTTTAAATTTCATAGTATTACAGGGCTGCATTTTGTCATGTGGATACCTTTTATAATGCTTAAGTTGGAGCTCTTTATATGCCCGTGACCCTAATATGTTCATTGTACCCAATAAAAAGGGTTTTTATGCCCCTCCTCCTTCTTGATTTCCAATGACCTTACTTCTCTTTGTGCCCTGTGCCCTTAGATTAGCTCCCAGTTATTAGAGAGTACACATGGTGTATGTTTATCCATTCCTGAGATATGTAGTGCTTCCCTTAGGATAATGGTCTCCAGTTCCATCAAAGTTGCTGCAAAAGACATTACTTCCTTCCTTTATGTGGTTGAGCTGTACTCCATGCTATACATATACACCACATTTTTGTAATCCACTCATGAACTGATGGGCACTTAGGATGATTTCTCATATTTGAGACTATGAATTGTGTTGCAATAAGCATTCAAGAGCAGGTGTCTTTTTGATAAAATGTTTTTATTTCCTTTGGATAAATAACCATAGTGAGATTCCTAGAATCTAATGGCAAATGGTAAATCTACATTTTTTTTTTTTTAAGAATCTCCATACTGCTTTCCTTGAGGTTATCCTAATTTCCTATCCCAGATATCCCTTTCTCTGTCCATGCCAGCATCTATTGTTTTTGACTTCTTAGTAATGGCCATTCTGATAGAGGTAAGGTGATAACTCTTTGTGGTTTTAATTTGCATTTTCCTGATGGTTAGTGATGTTGAGCATTTCTTCATGTGGTTGTGGGCTATATTCTAGATGTTAGTTCTTTATTTGATATACAGTTTGTGAATATTTTCTCCCATTCTGTAGGTTGTCTATTTACACTGTTGATTGTTTCCTTTGCTATGCAGAAGCTTTCACTTTTTATTTCTATCTAGAAAACAGTCATTGTGATAATTAAAATTTTCTCAGAAATTACTTAATCACTCAACTGTAGCATAAATTGAATCAATTTTAAACTAATGGACTATAGAAATAACTGTAGAATTGTATGATGATACAGATGACTGAAATTGTGGCTGAATTAATTTAGTCTGAAAGTTTCCTTAATTAAAACACAATCTTTAAATAAATATCATGTTTTGTTATAAGTCTTATCCTTAAATAAATATCATATTTTGTTATAAGTCTCATTCAGAACAAGGAATGGTCTCTACATATTGTAGAGTCAGACATTCTTTTATGTCTTAAAATATATTGGAATGGTTTTGTTTTCAAATAGTTGCTGTCTTCAAAACTCCTTACATTTTTGTCCTTACCTAAAAGTCTTATTAATTTCAATTGCTTTTAATCAATTTATGCAAACAAAATCGTGTTCTTAGATTACACTGTGTGAACACATAACATTACTTTTGCCTTATTACTCAATTACTTGCAGCTTCTTTGTAATTGATCACTTATCCGCCTTTTATTTGTTTCATGGGTAATTGGAGATAACTAATAGATATGTTCATTTTCTCCATGTAACTCTTTCCAAGGTATACATCATGAAGTACATGAAAAATTGCATCGGTATTAATTTTAAGATTGTTAATTTTCAGTTTAGAAAAGTAGAAGTAAAAAAATTAATTTTCTAATATTATACCTTATTTTTTGAGTTAACCAAAAAAGACCAAAATATGAGAGGGAAATTGTAATTAATCTAATTTTTTCTCAAACAGGTATAAGAGTAATGAATCCTATCTTTGAATGTTTTCATATTTTATCCCATTTATCTATTAGAATGTACTTGACAAAACATTATGTCATACACATTTTATTTATTCATTCATTTTACATTTTAGATGTGATGTTCATTAGCTTTATCAATTGTTACCTCATCTCTCTGAAAGGGAAGACAGTTTAACTTTAAAAATTGAAAAATGGTTAAAAGTTTTTAAATTGTCTAGAATGAGACCAATTTGGGCAAATAAATTTTTGTGATTTTTTGTTTACTACACATGTATTAGTATTTTCTAATGAAAGGGTACATGTCAGATCCATTAGTATATTAGTATATAGTATGTCTTAATACAATAACTAAGTAAACGAGATGAGGTATATATTAACCAGTGTGATGTCAGCATTCCTAATTCTATATGAAATCAGCACATTGTACCCCATAAATGCATTAATGTATACATGATCTATGTGTTTATGATTTAATTTAAAAAATTAAAAAATTAATGTTGAAGAAAGAAATGGACTATTCTTATTCTCAATACTGTTCATGAGGCTGACTAGTAAGACTGACATTAGCTAACGGGTATGAAGACATTATCACCTGCTTTGTTTCTAATACAACACGGAGCAGACTGTATGCAATGGGTCATTCCTCTTGTTATCTTCTCTCCACCTTCCTAAGGAAGGTGATACAGGACAGGTGGCACCAAGACCTGCCGCCAGAGCCCTGGGGGGAAACCAGAAGGCAGAGTCAGACACCTCCTGGGGAGACATGGGTGCCTTGGTGTCTCCTTTCCAGTGCACTTCTGGCTGGTCAATTTCATGGGGGGGGGGAGCCTTGGTGTCTCCTTCCCTTCTGCCCTTCTGGCTGAAGGGGAAAACCCACCTTTTCTGGGGCTGGACAATTTCAAGGCCTGGGAGTTCTGCACCCCACCCCCCAAATGGACAGCTAGCTGTAACTTTAAAAGTAAACATTGAGTTCTAGCAAAACAACCCCTCCCCAACTATATATACCCCTGAGCTGAGAGCTCTGAGTCAGACTTCGGAGAGGGAGCAGAAGAGCTTGTTCCCCTTCTGGGTTCTCTCTGCCAGGAGCTTTGGTTTTTGTATTCTTTATGAATAAGTCCCATCTTATTGCTGATCCGTGGATTCATTCTCCAGTCATCGAGACCAAGAACCTGAAACACTGGTATCAAAGAACACAAGGTTTTTCCTTCCTCTGGCCCCGAAGTCTGGTATCCTGCCTAAAATAAAAATAGTCTGGAATGCAGTAAGTTCTTCTTCATGTCCCTGATCAAACATCACGTTATTGGAATACATTTTTCTCATCATTTCATTCAACATAAGAATCCCTCCCCATTCTAAATGTGCAGACTCCTTTCTTGGTGTTTTTTTCTGTTTTGTTTTGTGTTTTGGTTTGGTGTGCTTTGGCACTTATCACCATCTGACATGCTATATATACATACTTTTTTTCATTGTTTATTATTCACGCTGCTATAAAAAATACCCTAAACTTAGTGGCCTATAAACAATAGAAATTTACTTTTCAAAATTCTAAAGTCTAGGAAGTCCAAGATCAAGATGTGAACAGACTTACTGTCGTGAGGGCTCACTACCCAGTTCACACACAGTCCCCTTCTCACTGTGTCCTTACATGGCGAAAGTGGCAAAGAAGCTCTTTGGTGTCTCTTTTATAAGGGCAATAATCCTATTAATGAGAGATGGCCCTTCATGACCTAATCACCTGCCAAGACCCCACTTCCTAACACTTGTCCCATCATCTTGGGAGTTTTTTATTTTTTATTTTTTGCAGTTTTTGGCTGAGGCTAGATTTGAACCCACCACCTCTGGTATATGGGGCCAGTGCCCTACTCCTTTGAGCCACCCCTTCTTTGTTTTGTTTTTGTTTTTTTCATCTTGGGAGTTAGAATTTCAACAAATGAATTTTGAGAAAGACAATCATTTAGACCATCTAATGCACATCTAGTTTCCTCAGCATTTAGAACAACATCTTAATTGGGTCTTAACAAATAGTTGGGAATTAATGAAGGAATTAATCAAGAAATGAGGAAGCAAGAGGGATTTTCATGAATTCATGTAGCTTTCTATTCTTATGTTTCTGATACTCTCTTCCATTCTATCTTTCCACTGCCCTCCAGATCTCATGTTTTCCTAATTTGATGGTTCCTTACAACTTCTACTCAATTTCCTCATGCAAATTCTAAAGGGATAATATTGAAGGATAGTTATTATTTTCATAATAAGAGAAAACAACTTGATTTAATTTCTATAAAAATCATTATAAACTATTAAAAATTAAGAATATTATCCAAGTGATAATTAAACATATACTAATCTTGCATGCTCTAAACCATTCCTGTCTAATAAGGCATTCTGCAATAATAGATATGTTCTAAATTCGTGCTATCCCACATTGCAGATAGTAGACACCTGTGGCTATTTGCTCTTGAAATATAGTTAGTGAGACTAAAGATCTGAGGTTTTAAATTTTATTTAATTTCAATTTAAATTCAGTAGCCACATGATAGATAGTGTCTATCATGTTAGAAAAACACAGCTAAGAACAATTATTCTCCTTTTCCATGTTCAGAAATTGTAAAAGAAATAATGCTATAAAAATAGTAAAATGTATAAAAATATTTAAAAGTTCGGCTTAGCAATAACAATTCCTCTTAGTACAATTATTATGGAAAAGTGAGATGATTTTCTTACACATTATTACAAGAGGTCTTTCTTGTCTTGTTTTATAAAAATATAAAGTAAGATATATCCAAATTATAATAATAGCTGAAACAGTCATTTATCTGAATGGTAAAACAATTCTAGTGACAATTCATTACAACATGCTCTATTGATCCATTCTCTAAGAGATCAGAAAAGAAAACAAATCTGTGGTTCTATTATAGTTGCTTTTAGAGCACCTGCTAACAGTAGAAGATAATATAGATGAGCAAATACGTTCTTGATCTTTGAAATTTTTATGACTCCTTTCCTCATTTGATTTTTAGTCTTATCTTAATTTAGGATAAAATCAGTGTTGATCGACTGTACTTCAATCATTTTTTTTTTTTGACTGTGCTTCAATCTTATAAAAATATTATGTATACATAATAGTTGTTAGTTTTATCTGTGGTTGTAAAAATATCTTGTCAACTTTCCCAAATGATTGGGGAGTGTGGTTCTAAAAATGACAGCATTAGGTAGATATTTGCATTATGAAAATAGGTACTGCGAATAATAGTTGGCTTGACATTTTGATTATTAATATTCAATATTAATAAAACAGGGACCAAATATAAAAACAGAAACAAAGGAACTATGGCTAAGATTTTAATTCAAAAAAAAAAAAATTGGAAAAGTAGGAACTTACTTCTGACTTGCACTCAGGTGAATCTAGCTCATTGGCTAAACCAATACATGTAAATTGCTCAACATTGCTGGGCGTTGTGGTAGGTGCCTATAGTCCCAGCTACTTGGGAGGCTGAGGCAAGAGAATCACCTAAGCCCAAGACATGGAGGTTGCTGTGAGCTGTGATGCTACAGCCCTCTACAGAGAGCGACAAAGTGAGACTCTCTAAAAAAAAAAAACACACACATTAAAAGATGTGAAAAGAAAGCATCACTATTCACTGGGACAGAATATTTACAAGATGTATTGTAAAAATATGTGAATAAGTAATTCACCAAAAGAACAAATAACAATTTACAATAAAAATTTGAAATTAATACTCAATTTTGTATGTAATATATATATAAGTCATACTCCTTTAATAAAAAGATCCTTTATAAATCCTCCAAAGATAACTTTTACAAGTAAGATCATGTTGTTTTCTCTCTGATACTCAATATTCTTTTTACAGAATAAAACTATTTCCTGGTAATGGCCTGAAAATAACTTATCAACAAGAGCAAGTGTCATGAAATACACTCTTTAAGAAGCCAGTGTTGAGAAATAACTCTCCATGGGTCTCTTCCATTCATACTATCTTGCAAAAGGAGACTCTGACTACGTTATCACAGATATTTGAATAGCAAAGAGCTTTGGAAGATAAAGATAATGTCTCTCTCTAGGACAAAGGGCAGATCTGTTTGTTGTCCATGAGAATATTGTATCTCCCACTGGGGCCAAGTTCAGGCAGGTTTATTGACCATTATAAAATAATTGAGTTAAGACTAGGTAGGGTTCCTACTGCAAGTGCAGCATCCATCTGGGCCACTACACATCAGTCTGGGGATTTGAGGGATAAGGAGAACCAACATGAAAATGAAGCTTGTTTTTCCTGCCATGCTGTGAATAACAAATTCCTTTTCTTCTGATTCAGAGTCTCGTGTCTCCTAGATCCACGAAATGATAATAATAAAACTTTTTGGTTTGCAAGTAGGGTAAAATCTCAGACCTTACACTGTTACTGACAAGTACAACCCAATTTAGGGACAGCAAATTTTGAGAGGGACATATTATAAGGTTAGCTACTCCTCCAGACTACAGCTCCCAGTCCCCGTAATAATGAGTCTCTGAGCTACACTCCAGCATTACTCATCAAGTAAATTAATTGATTAAGTCATTTAGCATTTGCACTTAGAAGACCTTAAACACAAACAATATTATCTCTATGAAGTAAAATTTTAGCATTTTATCCAAAGTGGATACATGAATTCAAAATCCTACTACAGAAAAACTCAGTGTACCCCCACCCATATAATATCATTCAATAAATATTCATGATAACATAACCTGCAAAATGGTTGATGTTAGCCAATCTCCCACCCAGCACCAGCATTCAAAATTTTCACACTATAAAATTTGTAGAATCTACAGATACATTAAGTACATATAACCAAAGTTAGAAAAACTTGAGAAAATACATGTGGCCTTTTAAGCATGATGAAGATGTGGACTTATACACAGCTAATTCAGAAATATAACTTAGAGGAATAAAAATACTAGTAAGATAATTTGTAGAAAACAAATAAGTTAGCAGCAGAGATATTTTTAAAAAGTGACACCGTTTGACATTTTTATTGCAGCACGTATTATCTTGGATGAATGATCCTAGTAAATTAGGGACAATGTGGTGTGGTCCCAATTGACACATACATAAAAGAGCTTCTGATGAACTTTATAAATGCCAAACAACAGATATATATGTGACTGTTAGCATTCATGTATTTTCTTGTTAAATAGAAAGGTAGAAATTAAATATAATATGATGAAATTTGTTACAAAGAAGAATTTTTACAAAGATTCATGTCCAAGATGTTTCATGCTTTCAGGAAAAACGGTAAAATGAAATCAACTTCAAAATTTATGTCTAAACTGAAGACATGTTGTTGTACCATGGAGGACCCTACAGAGTATTGTGGTTTAAATTTTTCTCCTCTCCAGAATTCATGTTTAGATTTGATTGCAGTTGTAACAGTATAAAGAGGTGGGACCTTTGCCAAGTGAAATTAGTCCATGGGGGCACAGTCATCATGGGGGTGGACATGTGGGTACTTAAGGGAAGAGTCATATCTTAATGTGCTTACATTGCTAGAAATAATGATTTAATGAGCTTAAAACCAATTTTCAATTGTTTATTATAAATAGGTTAGGAATCAAATTATGAAAATAATTGTAGATGATTGGCAAAAGGGAAAAGAGACAGGAGAGAACTGGATCAGAGAAAAGTGTATGCACATCCAGACTACAGGAACAATAACAAGAATCTGTTGCAAAGCCACATCCTGAAGCCTGGTGTTTTCAAACAGAGAAACTGTCTTAACTGCAGCTTCACCTCTATACCAGTCTCTGAGCACTCTGAGACCAGGCTTGCTACCACCTCAGGGAGAGTGAGTGCATTTGGCGAGTTAACAAATTAGTGGTGAATTTTGCAGAAAGGGTGGGCACTTAAACCTCATTAAGATAGAAAAGATCTCTTAGGAGGAAAATACCTGCTTTCTTCTGTTCTCTTGGTGTTGGGCAGTAGCCCCAGCACATCTGCCCATAAGGCTTCCTGGGGGCTTACTCACCACTCCTGTGATTTGTGTGCATGCTCTGATAGGGGTCTGCTTTGACATCCTGCTCCTGGAATGTGTTCCCTGTCACATGCTCTGTTTGTGTTAAGATTATCAATAACTCAGAGTAATACAAGTAAGAGGTAAATCAGTCTAAATAAGGTAGTTAAAGAAATATTTTGGTTAGAAAATGCAAGCCCAGCAAGAACCATGACATAAGAGTTTAGCCTTTGCCCATTAGATTGATGCTTCAAACAGTGATGTGAGTAATAAAAACAGAGCTAGCCCAGTATTAGGGGCTTTTGGCAGTCCTCACACTTGGAGGGATAAAGTTCCCTGGCTAAGCTTCTTAAAAAACATTCTTCTTGTGTCTTAACTCTTTATTTTCCCCTCATCCTCTCGTCTCCGCCAATCACTGGGAAAAACTCACATTGTAGTTTGAGGCTGGTCCCCAACAGGTAGAGTTATGCCATTATAAGATGAGTCCATCCTCCTTTTGTCATTTTGCCTTTCCACAGCAAGAAGGGTCTTGTTAGATGCTGATGCTTTGACTTTAGACTTCTCAGTTGCCACATTTGTGAGATTATAATTTCATTATAAATTACCCAGATTGAGGTATTCTGTTATAAGAACACAATAGATTATAACAGAAAATTGGTACTGAGAGTGTGGTGCTGCTATAACAAATAACTAAACAAGTGGAGGCAATTTGGCAATAGGACAATGCATACAACCTGCAAGAATTTGGAAGAGCAGGCTACAAAAAGCCTAACACTGTCATGAATGGAGCATTAAGGGCGATTCTAGCAAGGCCCCAGAAGACGGAAGCTGTAGGGAAAGTCTGAAACTTCTCAGGGATTATTTAATGGTTGTGACTAGAATGTAGATAGAAAAGTGAATGGTAAAGGCAATTTTGATAAGGTCTCCAATGAAAATGAAGTACAGGGTATTAGAAATGGAAAAAAGGCCATCTTTGTCATAAAGTGGCAAAGAACTTGACTGAATTTTGTCCATGTTCTGTGACTTCACAGAAGACAGAATTTAAGAGCAGTGAACTATATCAGGTGAAAGGAATACAGAAAGGAAGCAGCAAAGTATTCAGAGCACTGAGTGACTTCTCTTAATTGCATATGGTAAGATGCAAGAAGAGGAAAATGATTTAAAGACAGAATTTATAATTTAAAAAGAACAGATTGTAAAAAAACAGAATTTATAATTAAAAAAGAGCAGATTATAAAAATTTGGAGAATTCACAGCCTAGCCTTATAAAGAATAAGGAAGTGTGTTTATGGGAGAAAATATAGGATGTGGGCAAGCAACCATTTGTTAAAAAGATTAGTATGGATGGAAGAAAGTTGGTGCTATTTATCAAGAAAATGGGACAGTGACCCCAAAGGCATAACAGAAATCTTTCAGGATGCTATTTCTATCAGATGCTTAGAATGTTAAGACCTTTACAGCAGAAAATTTTCCAAGAAAGAACCCAGGGTATGCATGGGAACTCAACATTCACCACCTTGCACCACCTCAAGTTTCTGCTCCCCACATTTCAGTGCATGTTCCTCAGCTGTCCCCAGTGTGATTCAAGTGCCCAGGTGCATCTTCGGCCACCACTCCAGAGATGTAAGGCAGAACTGGGAGAGTTGAGGGTATGAGACTCCAAGTTATGCAAGCTGCCCTGTGGGCTGAGCCCAGCAAAGCCACAGCAGCAGGGCTGCCCATGGTTTGGGTTCCCAGCTCCCTTCCAGTGTGCCCACAGGTGGAAAATGGTGTCAAAGAGGGTTATTCTGAAGCCGTAAAATTTAGTGTTCTTTGCCCTGTTGGGTGTTGGACTTCCTTGGGACCTGTTATTCTTCTCTTCTTTTGTGTCTCTCCCTTTTAGAATGGAGGTGTCTATCCTATGCTTATCTCACCACTGTATTTTAGAAGCAGAAAACTTGTTTGATTTTATAGGCTCACAGCTGAAGGGGCATTTTCCCAGGATACTCAGGATGCCTTGCATCTCTCTCCCTGATTTAGATGAGTCCAATACCCCTCTGGCTATTGGGCTTTTGAGTTGATGCTGGAATAAGACTATAAAGGCTATTGAGATGGAATGAATATATTTTGTATGTAATAAAGATATGTTTAGGGGGCCAGGGTGGAATTATATGTTTTGAATGTTTATCTTATCCAAAATTCATTTTTAAATTTAATTGCAGATGGAGAAGAAGATGGTTTCCTTGGCTTCTTCAGCCCCCTTTTTACCTTTGTTCTTCCACTTTCCACCATGGAATGATGAAAAGAAGATCCTCAGATGTGGGTACCTTGATCTTGGACTTCACGGCCTCCAGAATTGCGAGAAAATAAATTTCTGTTCATTATAAATTACTCAGTTTCAGGTATTTTGTATTTTTCAGTAGCCAAAAATTGGGACACAAGCTATTACAGTATATACATGTCTAGACTCCTTAGAATGTTTCTTTAAGTTAATATGATTTATGTGACAAAGAATGCCTATGAAAGTGATGCATTTCTTAATACTTGAAAATTAACACCTGATCTGAAGCTGATATATTAGGTTATATGTTTACCCAATGACTATTACACAAACACAGAAAATCGATAGTGTCTTCATTTATATCTAAACTTGCCAAAATATTTTATAAAACCTATTTTATTTCTGAGAAAGTCTAAGAAGTAAATCAGAACTTAAAAATTCTTGTGGAAAAGTGCTACATCTTTCTTCTCTCTTTCAGCAATGTAAAATTTATCTAAAAAGTATTATTATACATTCATAAATTAAACAAAAATATTGGGTTTCTTCAATATGCCATATGCAACCCTGCCTACTTGAGCATATGAAGTAACATTGGTGAAATAATTTGAACATTTTACTTAAAATGGAAAATAATTATTCTCAACTGTAGTCCAAATAATGATCAGAAATATAACTTTTGTGTTTAAAATGACTTAAAAAATAAAAAAGCCTTTGGACTCAAATCATAAGTAGTAATGAATACTGAGAATATACCCTAGAAGAGTATATTTTATTTAAAATGAATATTCTGTATTGGTCACTGCTACTTTTAAACGTTGAAAATAGGAGCCAGTTAACATAAATGCTCCATGCAAAGGTACTGCATAACCCAAAGGAAGCTGTATTTAAGAATAAATGAATTTGTTTAATTAGATGTATTTAAAAGTTTTATTTCTGAGTTGGGATTATGGAATAAGAGCTATATAAAATATGCCATACTCTATTTTAAAAAGTGTTACACTTAGAAATATTGATACAAATTAATATTAATATAATTTACTATGAATGTATAGTGTGAAACATTATTTAATGGTAGCAGCATTATGCTAAAAATTAACTATTACATTTTTATTGATATTTATAACAACAGTCAGAATTATATGCATTTAACTTTTCTCTGAACTTGAAATTAGAGGCATAAAACTTTTCCAAATTTTTTGAAATCCAAAAATTGAAGAAGACTCTTCTTGTGATCTATTTTATAGTGAAAATACTGTATTAGGAATAAATATCCCAAATACCTAAACTACAAATTCCAAATGTTTCTTTAAAGTTTCAACCATAAATTAAGATGTAAAATATTCATTTATATTCTTGCAACATAAATGTGCATGATTTTTTCCAAAGTATACTGATGCTTGCTATCAAAAAGATTGCTAGTTCAAAATATTAAAAGACAGGTATTTGCATTCAGCTAGTTCAAAACATTAAAAGACAGATATTTGCATTCAGCCTTTGCTCAAATAAATACCAACATCACCAAATTTAAATATTCTGAAACAGGAAGCATGTTACCTAAATAACTCTGTTAGATCAAGTGTAAGGGAAAATTGCTTTACTTTTTTTTTTTTTTTTGCACTTTTTGGCCAGGGCCGGGTTTGAACCCACCACCTCTGGTATATGGGGCTGGTGCCCTACTTCTTTGAGCCACAGGCACTGCCAAAAATTGCTTTGCTTTTAATTGTTATCAGAAGAGCACACATCTCTTATCTCTGGACTCAAATTATAAGGGACAAAATAACTTTAAAATAGCCTGAGTGTTTACCTTTTACTAGGTTTGCTTTTTCTTAGACATTTAGTGCATTTTATAATGATTATAAAGAAATGGCAATAATTAAAATGCCAATGGATGAATGATGGTATCTATTTTGTGTTATCTATTGTCTATAAATTTATCTATTGTCTATAAATTGTCCATACCATAATGAAAACTTGAATGACAGAACAAAGATAATAAAAACTAGCTGTACTACATTACTCAATGAATGAAGTGAATGTTATAAATATCCCAGGATTTCATATTCTGCTACATTCTAATCTAATCAGATAGATTTAAATTAATTATCTAGAAAGTAGCTAGTATATTAGTTTCTATATTTTTGTTTTTAATGGAGAGCTTATGTTCTTCTATAAAAAATTAAAATAACAGAGTGCATGGAGTAGGGGGATTTCAATGTGCATACAGAATAAATGAATATTATAAAATCATTCTAAAGAAATGAACGGTTAATAAATCAATCATAATAGAAACAAAACATTTAAAAATACTGAGCAATGACAGCCCAGTTTTTTAAATCATAAAGGTTGGAAACTAATTACTAGTATTTCAACTCAAGAAATTAGAAAAAACTTTATAAAGTGAATCTAAAGAAATGAGAAGAAAATAAGAGTAAGAGCTGTGCATGAAGCAAAGAAATAAAAGATGATTAACAAAGCTAAAAAATATTTTAGAAATAATAAATAGACAAACATCTGGTAAGATTAATATTTTAAAAAAGATGAAAGATTATTATGAATACCCAGGAGAGAATAGGAGAGGCATACATGTACATAAAATTTGTACCCAAAATAGCAAACAACAACCAAAATACCATAAGACAATATCATAATTTAATTTATACCAATACATTGTGTGCATACATACACATTAAAATATGCAAACATTTAAAAGTTATAGAAATATTTAAAATGACTCATAAAGGACTCAAGGGAAAAATGGAAGTCATAATACATCAATAATTCTATATAAATACCATAAAATTGGCTTACCTCCCCACTTCCTGCAAAAAAGAAGAGGGGAGGCAGAAACAAGACTCAAGTACTGATGGTGTCAGTGGCCACTTTTATTATAAGTTTAAGAACTAAAAAAACCTCTATAAATTCTAATTTATTCTAAAGAATATGAAGAGAGGAAATATTGCCCAAATCCTTTTTATAAGGCTAAAAGAAGCTTGATATCCAAACTATGCATGGTATTTTAAGATATTTGCCAATCTGTTCCAACATGATGCTGTTTAAAACAAACAAACAAAACTGGCTTAAGCAGTTCTCCACTCCTCTGAGGTCATGAATCTGTCCTGCTACATTTCATTTTTTTAAAATTATTTTAGTGGATTTATATTTGTTCTTACTTCATTTATTAATATTTTGATCGTTAGCTCATATAGAATTCATTTTGGAGAATGATACAGGTATAGATTTATCTTCTATGTTCTCTTTCCAACACATGGATGGGTAATTTTATCAACGCCTTTTATGTGAAAGACTTGTCAGATTCCATGATTGCAAAATCAGTGAAAGCCCACAGCACTGAATCCTTGCAGGCATCCGTCTGGTGCGTTATAATACTTGATTTGAAACTGGAGTGAAAGAAGATGTGGAAACCATATAGAATGATAAAAGGGCAGGGGAAAGTCCTCAAGTTCAGCCTTAAGAAAACTAATAAGAGACATGTTAGCTTTAATTAAATAGTTGTCAGGGGTTGTCATCTTGCAGAATAAACTGGGAGACCTCAGAAAGGTGAGAGCATCTCCATTTCTAGACTAAACACTTGAGTTTTAATTGCCAATTGCCAGTCCTGCTGTGGGAAACTTGAGGTTGGGCCACGTACTCTATAAAGTCTCTTATCATTTGGATAAGCCTTTGATTCTTTACAAAAATATACTTTCCTTATAATATAAGGAAAAAATATACTTTCCTTATAATATAAGATATATAAGAATATAATCAAAAATTCTAAATAAACTAATATTTTTAATATCTATGTAGACAGAATCATTTTTCAAAGAGGTCTAAAATAATTATAAATAAAATTAAACAAGAAAACTAGAATGAATAGGTACCTTAATTTTTATTCTTTAAAATTATTTCAAAACATCTTTTTAAAAAATATCTTTAAAATACAGCAGTGCTGATTCTACAGGGTGTCCCAAAAGTCACCCATAAAGTCACCATACATAGAGGACACAGGAAATTACAGCTAAATGTACTTTTATTTACAAAATATTCATTACAAAATTTTACAAAATATTTATTTGTTGGCCAACTTTATGCAAAGTGATTGTTGAAGACAAATCATCCCTTAACCAGCGTGTCACAGTTTTTAACATCTTAACTTGGATAATTGTTAAAAGTAGCAATACTGAGTCTACATCCAAAGAGATTCTCTGCATAGTTGCAGGCAAACTAGAAAGTAGAATGAACTAATTAGTGCAGTGACTGCTTAATTTCATGTGTATGTCTGCCTTTGTTCTTTTCATTCCTTGCAACAGTCTCGCTATTGCCTAACCACAGTCAGGATACTGCAGGAGGGATCAGCACAATATCCAGACACCATGGGCTCTGCCAATTCTGCTGTTGACTGGGCAAGTCAGAGGAAGAGAGTTTGTTTCTCTACACTCCAGACTCTATTTGCATCATCTACTCATGTGAAAGCTAAGATATTAATAAAGCATCAATATAATTTAGCAGGATTTAAAATTTTTATATTGGTTTGGTTTTAGCTTTTCCCTTTCTAAAGTTTGAAAATATAAAAAAGACCTTACTTTTATAAATAAATGGTTATCTAATTATAAATGTGATACCTAATCATACTTTTCTGAAATTGTTTAACATACAATTCGCAGGAGTTGTGACAGATCTTCATTGTCTATAATATATGGAAAAATTTTGGCAGCTAAAAAAGAAAAACAAAACTATGTAACAAATGCGAAGGATATAAATGTTAAAGAAATAGTTTTATTTTACTTTAACAGCAGGTAATGAGAATTATTGAATATAACAAATATCTCAAGTTTGGTCTTGAGATACATAATTCCTCATAGATGAATAGCTGCACAATGGAAATACAAAATTACATGCATAAAATAAAACTAGAAGTCTCAGAATTTAATTTTATTTAATATATATAAACACAAGTAGTCAGTACTTTTTGAAAAAAAATAAGAATTCTACATTTTTAAAAAATGAAAAGGAAATCCGAATATTTTATTTGCAATGTACAGAACACTAAAGGTTACATGCCTATTCTGGGGTGTATGTGCATGAATGGGTACATGCATGTTAAGCAGTCAGAGATTAAAAATCACCAGAGCACAGGACACTGGCTTTCCAGAATCTCCTTGCCAAACCAAAGTCATTGAAGTCATTTGCTACTAGAAAGCACCTAAACATCATTCGGGCAATAAATATAATGTGGTTTGATTCAATCCCTTGAAAACATTATTTTAATATTTCTTGGGAATGTTTTTGTCATCTATGGACTATTTTGTGAGTACTTAATTGATCTACCTAAGTATTAGCATAAAAATTATATTTTTGGCACAGTATCAATGACAAAGAATGTAATACCACTTTTCTTTGTCATGTTTCTGTAACTCATTCAGTAAATAAACGTATTCTAATAACTGTAATGGCCCATTGTCTAACAATAATCTCATTAGAGAAAGATAAATGTATATATTTATCAAAAGATACCATTAGAATGATGAAAAATACAATGTATAAAAATAATTAAAATATATATACATAAATAAATGTACCATCATATTTACCTACAAACATATAAATCATTAGAATGGACAGATTTTTCTTCTTTTCATAATTGGGGGCATTCATTTCATGGTTATTTAATAGCAGTTTAAAGTATTTCTGTTTGTATAAATTATACTCCTGGAAAGCCATTACTGATTATCTTTCTTCATCAACAAATTCCTAAAACTTTCATTTCTATTTCAATTGCAAAATTATGAAAGTGCCTATACATTTTATAAACAGAAAACAGCAGGTTAAGCAAATCTATTGGAAAATGAATTTGACCAAAATATTTCTATGAATATTTTTCAATAAGGGAAATATCAAGAACTTTTAGATGTAGCTTCAAATATTTCATTTAAATAAAAATGTACCAAGAATCAATGCTGTTCTTTCTTGATATTTGAATTTTTGGATCAAAGCATTTGAAGTCTTGATTTAATGCTTTTTCTACTTTCAATTAATTGTTTTCCATCATAAAATTTAATTTTCCGAAATTTATGATGTCAAAAACAGAGAACAATTTTGTTGATAGAAACATTTTTGAGGGAAGATGGTTTGTACCTGTGAATCAGTTCAAGACATTAAGAGAAATCACAACAAAGGCAAATAGGTTACACTTATTTTTATTTTATATCAGGCACACTGTGTCTTGGAGAGTTTGGGGTTTTTTTCTATGTAACCATTTAATTTCATGTTCATTCACACATGACTCGATTCATATTTTTATGCATTTATCTTTCCCTCTGTTTTTTCACACACTAATTAAATTGTTTATTGAATGGCTGTAAAATAGAAAGCATTATCCTGTACAGGTGTGAGTATGGGATAAAACCTGTGAAGGTAGGTTTTGCCATCAGAGAGTTTTAGGTCAATGGTTGGAAACATCAACATAAAATACATCAAGAAATAAATACTGTAAGACAAGCACAAAAAGAAAAGTGTAAATGCACTAGATTATTTACCAGTGACTTCTTATTAATGAAGACAATATATACACCAGCACACCTTCTGTCAACATGAAAAGAGAATGAAGCAGGTATAGCTAGAATCAAGGAATTGGCTATGGAAAGATGAAAATCTCTGGTCTGAGGTTTTCTGCTTTTTTAAAGAAGTGTGAAGGATCATCAAGTAGAAATTTGGCTTTTAGAGAAGTGTAGGGGAATAATAAAAGATGAGAAATAGATGTTGGTTATGGAAAGTACATTTACCAGATAAATGTACTAACACTATGGAGCATTGTAGAATGCTTCTTTGATATTTACAATTGTGATATCATGATAAAAGACCTCACTGTGTCGTTTTCTCCAACAATGTTTGACCACATTGTTACAGAATGCTTGGAGAACGATTGCTAGAGTTGCTAAATAATAATTAAAAAGAGAAGACAAGGACAAAAAGAGGTAAGAATAGTTGCAAATTAATTAGTATAAAGATAAATCATAAAAGTACAAAGGGATAAAATGTAAGATATTGCCAGTAAACTAGCAGAAGCAAGGAGAGAGGCCTGGAACAGATCCTTCCTAAAACCCTGAAAAGGAACCAACCATTCCAGCACCTTAATCTGGTCTTTCAGCTTTCAGAAATGTGAGACCATAATTTTTTGTTATTTAAGCCACTCAGTTTATGGAACTTCCTTATGGCAATCTTGGCAGACTAATACAGACATAGAGAAAATTTTGATAAATCAAATCAAGAAAAACAAGTAAATGCAATTAGAATTTAGAAAAGTTATGCACATCAAATTCAGAAGCTTAATAAAATAGGAAATATAAATAGAAAAAAGCAAATAAACTTTAAAATCAACATGAAATAGATTTGAAAATCAATTATTAGATTTTACTATAGATTTTTAAAATCTTTATTGGTCAAATACCATGGAAATAGTTGAAAATTACAGTGCATGGCTGTAATCCTAAGAATCTAAGTGGATTCGATATGCCCTCCCCTGGTAAATGAACTCTGTTTATTCCCCATAACAATGATCCAGCCTTCTCTCAAGTTGTGGTAACTGTGTGACCTCATTCAGGTAAAGGGAAATACTCTGTGAGGGTTTCTGCAAGGATTTTGTTATACATGTAATTGCTATACATGGCTGACCATCTCCATTTCCCCATCCCATTTTTGCCAGGTAAGCAAAAATGAAGGTTCATGGTGTGGCTACCATGCAGTGAATCTGAGTAGACAATTATGAGAATTGAAGAGTGGTACAACTCAAAAATATAAAGAGCGTGAGTCTCTGGCATTAGTTTTGAATTCCCAAGTGAGAGAGAGTAACAAATTGTTTAAAACTTGTATACTAGATCACTTCCTAGAGCTTTGTGGTTGAGTCCTTGAGGTTTTCTAAGTATAAAATCATATCATCAGCAAAAAGCAAGAGTTTGACCTCCTCTTTTCCCACTTGAATACCCTCGATATCCATCTCTTGCCTGATTGCACTGGGTGGACCTTCCAGCACTGTGTTGAATAGCAGTGGCAGTAGTGGACAGCCTTCTCTTGTTCCAGTTCTAAGGGAAATGTTCTCAGTTTTACTCCTTTCCTATATCCAACAGTAGGATATAGGCTGTGGGTCACTTTAGATGACATCTATCAGTTTAGGAAATGTCCCATATATGCCTATTTTCTTAAATGTTCTTTTCAGAAAGGGGTGCTGCTAAATTTTGTTGAATGCCTTTTCTCCATCTATTGAAAGGATCATATGGCATTTGTTTTTTGCTTTTATTTATATGTGAATTACAAAATCTCGGGATAGAAAAATCAATGTCCACAAATCAGGGGCTTTAATATATACAAATAATCGCCAAGCTGGGGATCAAATCACAGACACAATGCCCTTTACAATCAACAGTGATCAAAATGGCATGGCACTGGTACAAAAATAGAAATATAGATCTATGGAATAGAATAGAGAAACTACAGATGAAACAAGCTACATACCGTCATCCTACCTTCAACAAACCAAATAAAAGCATACAATGGGGAAAAATAGTGCTGGGAGAACTGGTTAGTCACATATAGAAGACTGAACTGACCCATACCTCTCACCATTGACAAAAATTGACTTTTGCTGGATAATAGATTTAAATTTAAGACACAAAATAAAAGTTCTAGAAGAAAGTGAGAAAAACTATTCACAAAATCACCTGAGAAAAGGTTTTATGAAGAAGACCCCTTGACAAATGCAACAACACCAAAAATAAATAAATGAGACATGATCAAGCTAAAAAGCTTCTGCACAGCTAAGGGTACAACTAAAGCAAACATACAGGCTTCAGAATGGGAGAAGATATTTGCATGTTATGAATCTGACAAAGGGCTGATAACTAGAATCTACAGAGAACTCAAACTAATCAACAAGAACAGAGCAGACAATCCCATCTATCACAGGGCAAGAGACTTGAAAAGAACCCTTTATGAAGCAAGACAGATGAATGGCCAACAAACACATGAAAAAATGTTCACCATCCCTAATCATCACAGAAATGCAAATCAAAACATCCCAGAGACATCACCTAACCCTAGGGAGAAAAGCCCAGATCACAAAATCCCAAAGCTGCAAATGCAGACATGGATGTGGAGAGAAGGGAAGATTTCTACACTGCTGGTGGCATTGCAAACTAAAACAGTCTTTATGGAAATAAGTTTGTAGAATCCCCAAAGAACTCAAAATAAACTTTCCATTAGATTCTGCAATCCCATTAATAGGAGAAAAAAAAAAATAATTTTACCATAAGGCTATTTGCACTAGATCGTTTACTGCAGCTTAATTCAGTCTCCAAGAGATGGAATCAATCCAAGCACCCGTTAACACATATGAATGGATTAATAAACTGTGGTATATGTATGCCATGGAATACTGTTCAGCCATAAAAAAGATAGAGGGTGGCGCCTGTAACTCAAAGGGGTGGGGCACCGGCCCCATATGCCAGAGATGGCAGGTTCAGGCCCAGCCTGGGCCAAAAACTGCAAAAAAAAAAAAAAAAAAGTATAAAAAAAATTATTTTTAAAGATGGAGACATTACATCTTTTGGATTTACCTGGATAGAGTTAAAGCACATTCTTCTTACTAAAGTATCACAAGAATAGAAGAGTAGGTATTCATTGTACTCAATACTGATATGAAACCAGTAAATGAACAACTATACACTCACACCAGAGAAAAGCACAATTAAATCTAAATGGTGGACAGGGAGAAGAGGAAATGGGCAAAGGGGAGGAAAAAGGATGATTAGTAAACTCTCATCTAATATGCACAATGTAAGGGTATACAGCCCTCTGTAAAGGGCTCAAGTACGACTTGGACTTTATCTAAGAAACACAAACGATATATGGAACCTAATCATTTGTACCCTTTATTAATCTGAAATTTAAAAAAAATGACTTGCAGACTAAAAAAATATAAACCATATAAACCATGGTTTGTTGTCATTTCTGGATATTTTTTTCTCTTTAATCTTTTGCACCAACTGTAGTCCCTAACATAGTAGAATGCTACTATATGAAGTAATGTATAAATTATATCATAAAACAATACATTAAAAATGTGATATCACTAGATGCTGACAAGGTAGATAATAAAATCCAACATTCATTTATGGCTTTAAATTAAAGCTTTTAGGTAATAAGGATACTTTCTCACCATAAAAAAAAAGTTCATTTGACCACAAGGAAAAAACATTTAAATATCCACTGACGGGCACCATCCATCTCGTGGTGAAGCCTAGACAGCAAGAAGAAATCCTTTCTGTTATCTTCTGTTTCTCTTGTCCTACATTTTTTTCCCTTTTAATTTTTATGGATTTATAATAGTTGTATAAACATATAGTGTATAAGTGATATTTTGATACAATCATATAGTGTGTAATGATAAAATCTGGGTAATTGAGATACCTTTCATCTCAAATGTTGATTATTTCTTTGCATTAGGAACATTTCAAATAGGCTCTCTAGTTCTTTTGAAGTATACAATAAAACCTTATTAACAATAGTTCCCCTATAGGACTACCTTACACTACATCTCATTTCTTTTGTCTAACTATTTTTTTATACCATTAACCAACTCCTTTATACCCTCTTCTGCCCTGTCCCTTCCAACCCCTGTTACCACCATTTTATTTACTACTTCCATAAGATCAATTTTTTTCTTTTAGTTTTTCAAGTGAGCAATTGAGTGTTCGAGTGACAAGGCTTTGCCTTTTTGTGTTTGGCTTATTTCACTTAACATAGTGTCTTCCAGTTCTGTCTGTGTTTTTGCAAATGACAGGGCTGTATCCATTTTTGTGGCCGAATAGTATTCCATTGTGTATACAAACTACATTTTCTTTATTCATTCATCCATTTATGACCACTCATATTTATTTCATATCTTCGCTATTGTGATCAGTGCTGCAATAAAATGAGAATGAAGATATCTCTTCAATATATCATTTTCATTTCTTTTGGATAAATGCCTAGTAGCAGGATTGCTGCATCATATGGTAGGTCTCTTTTTAGTTTCTTGAATCAATTTTCAATCTTCAATTTTTCTTGGATTCATTTAGTACTTTCCAGGTTCTTCACACCTGTTTTCAAATGACTGCCTTCCCTGGATGATACAAATTCAGTAGTCTCCTAACTCAGTGGTTCTCAACCTGTCATGACCCCTTTGGGGGTCTCCTGCATATCAGATTACATTACAATTCATAACAGTAGCAAAATTACAGTTATGAAATAGCAACGAAAATAATTTTATCATTGGGGTCACCACAACATGAGGAACTGTATTAAAGGGTCACCGCATTAGGAAGGTTGTGAACCACTGTCCTAAGTGGTCTCCTCAATTTAAAGTTGTCTCCTTTCCCCTCCAGTTCTCAGAGGGTTATTTTTACAATGTAGTTTGTTCAATTCATATGGCACATCACTCTGCCAAAACACAGCCTTCCATATCATCTCCCCTCAACCTAAAACATTCCCCCCCAATTCCTATTACCTTTCATCCCCACCTTTATCTAATTATCCACAGTTGTGTATTGCTGAATGATGGAGATACAGTCTTAGAAATGTGTCATTAGGCAATTTCATCATTTGCAAACATCATGGAGTGTACTTACACCAACATGGATGGTAAAGTCTACTACACACTAGGTTATAATGTATAGCCAAATGCTCCTAGGCTACAAACTTATAAAGCATGTTACTATACTAAATACTGGAGGTAATTTTAACAAACTGGTAAGTATGTACATATCTAAACATATAAAAAGTGCAGGAAAAACAAGAATATTCTAATTTTATGGAACCCCATTGCATATGCAATCCATCGTTGACCAAAACTTCATACTTGGCCTGTTACTGTTTCTAACACTCAGTTCCTTCACTAAATTTCACATCCTCATCAAATCTACCCTGATCCACAAATCACATCTTTCTGTCATATATGTTCAAAACACTTTGTCTAGTTTTATTATGAAATCAAAAGTTCTTGAACTTTTCATTTTATTATGTAATATTCACTTGATTAATCTTCCCTTTACTACATTGTAAACTGTATGAAGACAGATCTGTGTATGCTTTCTCTGTTCTCTCCCCTTTCCTATAGTTCTTTGCTAGGTAATATGAAGGTACAAACAGTATTTTCTTAACATACAGAACATGGTCCAGGAATCATTAGGATTACTAGGAGTATAATTAGAAAGAGTTTTGAAATTGGTTCTTTTTGAACCCTGACATAAATTGAAAGTCTATTAAATACACATACATCACTGAAACGAGATAGTCATTCTTAAGCAAGAAAGATATTTCTTATGAGTAAGAATTATACTTTAATACTTTTGACATATATATTACCAAAAGCATGTTATATTAATGTGCAGTATTTTGGCTCAATATTGAAAGTTAGTATTGATAGTCTCCATGAGAAATATTTCACTAAAGGTTATGTTTTAGTTCTATGTGTGAATGATGAGATGCTTAATTCAGCAGTAATATATAAATTGTAAATTTTTTTATGAACTTCTATGTCACAATCACTCATTCACTTATATTTATTTGTGTCAATACAGTAAATATTAAAGAAATTAATAATTTATACTCTTATTCTAAGCTTGAATTAAATGAGTACAGGCTTTAGAACCAGAAAAAAATCTGGATTGAATCAGACCACTTACTAATAGGCTGACCTTACATGCTCTCTCTATAGGGAGCTAGGACAGAAATAGCTACCCTAGTCATTATAAACAATAAACAGAATAATAATATGTTAAGTGCAGTTTACCCAGATTCCAAAAAATTTAATTGTTTTATGATATTTTAAAATTCTATGGAAGGTGGAATACATGGACACTCAGATAAATGAAAGGCAGTTACTTAAAGCTCCAAAGGCCAGGCTATCAGGCAGGGCCCTACCGGGGGGGGGGTTGTCTCTGGGGACAAGGTAACAGCAAGCTGTTGGCATGTAGGGAGAAGTTTATGTATGGCAAGATGCACTGGGTTAGGTTTTGCTAGGTCCTACTGGATTGGCTATTTGAATGATTCCTTCCACTCCGGGGTACAGGAGCTGTCCCTTACTATCTGACTATCTGGTGCCTGGCCCTAGGGCAGTGAGGGCTGGTGCATGGGGCTCCTGAGAGTGAGAGCCTAAATAAGGGAAATGGTTGAGATATAGACTTAATCAGCTACTAAAGAAAGGGAGCTGACCAGCCTCTAGCCAGGGCCTCACAATTGGGTCAAAGCAGCATTTAAAGCAAAAGCCTGTATTATATTTACCCCCCTCCTAAATGATTTTATTTTGTATGGAAGTCACACATCTATTAAGCAGATATCACTTTAGTGGGGTTCCCTTTATCCTGCACTAAAATCTTCAAATCCTAAGTACCTGGAAGAGGGTTCTTAATATATTGGCACAAAGTAGATATATTTTTAAGTGTTTAGAAACAGCTAATAGAATTATTTCTATGTTGAACAAAACTATCTTCTAAGTCATTTAGGGAGGGATTTGTTTCATTTTATTTTTTTTCAGTAATGAGGGTTCTTTTTCCCCCATCACATTTCACTTTTTCATGAGAACATTGCATAACTGATCTTTTGCAGATTAATTAACTTTATACATGCTAGCGTCTTCATGTGTATGTATATGTACATGAAGTATATGTCTGAGATTTCTCCATCCATCAGTGAGGCAGCACCACTACCAGTGATAGAGAAAAAGATAACCTTCTTCTTATAAAGATTAGACTCTGTTGACTTGTGCATGCTGAGGGAGAAGTCTGTGCACATCCGTGGGCTTTGTGGCTGGTATTGTGAGGGAGTCTCTATGGCTCCATCAAGAAAGAAAGACAAATGTGAAGAACAGAACAAAGATAAACGAGAATCATGAGAACGAACAGAAAGGTACAGGGACAAATGGAATCTGTGTCTGTTTCCTATACTTCAAACCCCAATGACTTGAATATTCAGCAGGAAGAAGATAGTTGTTTGCCATGAAGGTGTACAAGCATCTGACTCAGGATTCAGAAAACTGAAGAGTAGAACTGCTGGAAACTGTTAATGTGACACATTTCAAAAGGTGAGCCAGAAGATCAGCAACACTACTCACACTCTATGGCCACTGTCCCTGGCCAGCATCTACCCTGGCCCACAGAGCAGGATGCAGCTGATTTCACCTCTACCTTCCAAATCTCACACAAATTCCTCTCCTGGCCCACCTTGACACAGGACTACACAGCACAGAGAGTTCTGGAAAATGGGGTTTCAGCTTAGCAGCATTGACACACCCCAAAGCCGCTATACTCCAAACCCACTGCAGCTCCAGATATAAACATTTCCTGTACACCACATATAATCTAAGTGATTAAATTTAAAATTCATGTAAATTTATTAGTCAAATATTTACCTGGAGACTACATTTGAGTAATTAAAGGATTGATGGATTTGTACATGATTTTCACAAAGGATTCTGCACTTTCAATAGCCAGTACCATTGATGTTTTGGAGCTCAGTGTCATTATGTAAAACAGTAGTTTCAAAAATGTCAGCACTTTCAAAAATGTATGGACCTTATGTGAGAATTTAAAATGAAGAGTTAAAACTATTTCTGTTTTCTACTTATGTGATTACATAACTGGAAAACACACACACACAAAAAAAAAAATTGTGGAAAACTATCACAAACAATGAAGTTGGTAAAACAGCAGGTAAAATCAACGTACAAAGAATCAATGGTTTTCACGTGGATAAAAACAAGTAAAAACTGTAATGAAAGTAGACTCAATTTTTCATAGAAAATAAAATAATAATGAATAACCACAGTAATAAGACTTAAGCATAAACTCTACAAAGAGTCATAAACCTATGAAAAATTTATAAATGTTACTAAAAGTCACCTAGTGTAAATGAACAAATAAAAAGACATGTTTGGATAGGAGAATCAATATCTAATAATTTTATTTCTTTCTAAGGTAATGCACAGATTTAATGCAATACCAATAAAAATTGTCATGTTTTATTTTGGAGATAGAAAAGTTGAAAATTGATATAGTGTATTATAAATAGAGTATCTCAAATCTGTAAGAAAAAGTGAAATTCTTAATAAATGGTATTGAAATAATGACATAGTCATATGGCAAAATATAAGGTTGATTTCTCAAAATATACTAAAATTAAAAGTAGGTAGGACACTACAATATAAGCATGAAAATACATATATAAATTTAAAAGATTAATAAATTCATTTACATAAATTTTAGAATCTTTTAAATAGAAGAAACATGCAAGAATTTTAATACTAAAAACATCCTTAGAATGTCAGCAACATATCAAGAGAAAATTAATATCCCTCATATATACAAAAGATTTTAAAATAAGGAAATAAACCAAACATCTCTGTTAAAAAAGTGAGGGTACAGAGAAAAATGCAAATGATCTCTACCCATATGAAAAAATGTTCAACTCTGCATATAATAAGAGAAATGCAAATAAAATTGAAATTATAATGGGAGACAATTGCAAGCAATCACTAAAAATCTAATCAACCCACTATAATACAGATCTATAAAACTGCAGGAAATACAGAAGATAGAAGAAAATGTTAAATGTTAGCACATATTTAATCAGCAAAATTCAGACTAAAAATAAGTCTGTAAGACAAATAACCAGATTCCCTCACCAAAGAAACTGCAAAAAAACCCAGAAGAGATGGAAGGAAGGCACAGCTGTCAACTAATTGCAGCTTGAAGATTTTATTTGAATCTGAATTCAAACAAACTGCAAATAATAATCATAACTAATAATAAAAAATAAAAATTATGAAAAACATACCTAAAATAAGAAAACATGCTGGCTATTTGATATGAAGGAATAATTAGCTATTAAAATGTGATAGTGGCAGCATTGCTGAGCTTGAAAAGTCCTTACCTTTTATAAATACATAGTAAATTAGTTATAGTTAAAATGATACAATGTCCATCATCTTTCAAAATAATCTGTAATGGGGTAGAAGTGAATGAGAGTAGAAAGGAAACAAGTTTAGCTATTAATTAATTTTTACTGAAGCTGAGTGATAAATACAGTGGAGCTCATATTTTCCCTACTCATATACATTATGATTGCTTTTTCCAAAATAAGATATTTAAGAAAAAGAAATATATCCTTCAGTGAGATATTCCTCAAATCATATTTTTTGCTGCCTTATTGAATAAAACCAAATTTCTGAACTAACCCTAAAAACAACTTAACTGAACATTTGAGAGCTCCATGACTGTTTACTTCCAGTGGTTGCTATTTGCCTGTAAGAATCATCCCCTTTATTCGTAAAAGTACTATCTGCTAGCCGTAATATGTCGTTGGTTCTGACCTGCTGTCATTGCCTGTGTTGTTCCATACACTTGGAAATTCTATATTCACTTCAGCTGCTGATTCTTCTAATCTATTATAATCCAGCTCAAAAAAATGTTTTCTCCATAAATTTTTTTCTGATCTTCCCCAGGCTGATTCAATAGTCTCCATGGCTCATAGACTTGTGAGTGTGACTATTACAATATGTTAGATTCTACCTGGTATTTTATTGTCAATTTTTTTAATTTCAGAATATTAAGGAGGACACATTTTGTTTATCTACCTGTATTAAAGTTATGTATATAGTATTTCAACTATTAAATTGTAATCTTTTTGAAGTTAGAAACTCTAGGAGTTTGAGGTTGCTCTGAGCTATGACTCCACGGCATTCTACCAAGAATGACAACGTAAGACTCTGTCTCAAAAAAACAAAAAAAACATCTAGTTGCTATCTTTTCTTTTTTCTTTCTTCTTCTTTTTTTTTTTTTGAGACAGAGTCTCACTTTGGTCATGCTAGAGATGCCCTTCTTAAGTTATAAACAATACTGTTGTATCACATTTGTTGTTCAATTCAAAAAAAAAATTTTATTTTCCATCTTGATTTCATGATTGACCCAAGGATCATTCAGCATCCTCTTGTTTAATTTATGTATACACACATAATTTTGAGAGTTCTTCTTAAAATTAATGTCTAGCTTTATTCCAATGCAGTCTGGGGAGATACATATATGATTTCAATTATTCTAAATTTTCTGAGATTTTTCTTATGACTGAACATGAGATCTATCTTGAAAAATGTCCCATGTGCTGATGAGAAAAAATGTGTATTTTTGCATTGACTATTCCATAAATGTTTGTTAGATTTGTCTCCTCTATAGTCCCATTTAAGTTCTATTTTTTTGTTTTTAGTCTTCCGCTTTGAAATTCTATTTCCATCAGTGAAGTGTTGAGGTAACCAGTTATTATGATATGCTATTTATTTCTTTCTTTATATCTAGTATAATTCACTTTGTAAATCTGAGAGCTCATGTGTTAGGTGCATATATGTTTAAGATTGTTACACCTTTTCATTTAACTGATAACTTTACCAGTATATGGTAACCATGTCTGTCTTTTTCTACATTGTTAATTTAAATTCTATTTGATTTGATATGGCAATTGTTACTACTGGTCACTTTTGGTTTCCATTTGCATGGACCGTTTTTTCCCCAACTTTTCACTATTAGTCATGAAAATTTTTGTGAGTTAAAGAAGTTTCTTGGAGATAGCAAATATTTGGATTGTGTTTCTTTACAGCCAACATACATTTTGGAGGAATGGCATTAAGATCATTCACGATCAATGTTAGTTTTAAAGATTGAGTGCAGTAGCTCATGCCTATAATCCTAGCACTCTGGGAGGTAAAGGTAGGTGGATTGCTCTAGCTGAGAAGTTTGAGACAAGCCTGAGTAAGAGCAAGATGCTGTCTCAACTAAAAATAGAAAAAATTAGCTGGGTATGGTGGTGCATGCTTGTAGTCCCAGCTACACAGGAGACTGAGGCAAGAGAATTACTTGAGCCCAGTAGTTTGAGGTTGCGGTGAACCATAATGTCACAGCACTCTAGCCTGGGCAACAGACTGAGGCTATGCCTCAAAAAACAAATACCTACATACTTGAGTATAAGCCGTCCCCCTTAATTTTACCCTAAAAACTGGGAAAATTTAGTGACTTGAGTATAAGCCGAGGTGGAAAATGCAGCAGCCACTGGTAAATTTCAAAAATAAAAATATATACCCAAAACAATTACAATAATTGAGAAATCAGTAGGTTAAATGCTTTTCAATATTTATTGCTAAAGAAAAACTGTAAACTA
>CAUYPK010143908.1:0-11933 GCA_963574355.1 Loris lydekkerianus
TCTCAACACAATAACTGTGAAATTGCCAGGAAGGCTATGTTAACCAGTGTGATATAAATGTGTCAACCGGTCTGTGAAACTAATGTATGATGCCCCATGATCATACCAATGTACATAGCTATGATTTAATAAAAAAAAAAAATACAAATAAAAAAAATAAAAGAGCCCAGGAGAAATAAGAACTGCCAATGTGAGTCCAGCACAGATGACTAACATTGAATTGTGAGTTAGCAGACAAACATTGTTTTAAGCCACTCTAGGAGGTGGGTGATTGTTACGTCACAAAGGCTAACTCATCCACAAATATGACGGCCATTAAAACCTGGTATAAGGCAGCTATTGATATTTTTACAACATACCAATTGCTGGGAAAATAGAAGTTCCCTTTTTTCATTTAGGAAGAGAAAAATACTTCTCAATGTAATTGCAAGGCTAAGTTAACTTTATGGCCTTCTCTGTCATAATATAGTCTTCAGGGAATAGATTGTCCAGTTCACTGCTTGAAACACACTTATTGATTGGACCTGATGAGCAGAAAGTGGGAGTGGCAATCATGCCAGGTACATTTATATGTAAATTCAAAATCATGGAAAATTAACCTGAAAATAATTATGGCATTGTCACATTGGTAAGATCCCAGAGATCTATTGGTTTGAAGTTTTTAAAATTGACATCTTACAACACCCAACACAATGCTTAGCTACTGCTTTGAATTTTTGAGACATTTTTTACAGTTACATCTGCTGCTCCAACCCTCTTGCTAAAGTTGGATTTCAGGGAAAAATGGAGTTTAGCCATCAGCTTGGGCCCTAAGACACAATAGACTGTGGTGTTGTTTTAAAACAAAGTTATGCCATTATCTGCTGATACTTATCACATTTTGTGGAAGTAGCTCCTGGTACTGAGCTCGTATGTGCAGACTATACATTAAGTGGCATGAAGCCTATGTGGTTCATATTGAACTGGGTTGTCTAATCCACTGAGCCACAAGTCACGTGTATCCACAAAACGGAAATGTGATATATGGAATGAGTGCTGTTCCTGAAAGGTGTGAGTAATTAGCACAGCAGGTGGCTTGGGTTTCCATCGTGTGTACTCCTAGGGTACTACCAAGACCTTGTAACCCACATCGTGTCATGGGCTTCATGAGAGCTCCTTATGTCCAGAGACAGAAAAAAAAATCATAATTTTGTTCACAAGTGTCTTTCCAATATAAACTGAAATCAGTTTAAAGTGATGTGCTGCTAATTCACATCTCAACCCAGCAACAATTCAGAAAGACAGTAGTGAAGGGAAATGGCAGAAGGAAGTGGGTGAACAGTGAATCTGGATGTCATTTTCCCTGGAAAGTAAAATGCTCAAAATTGAGTTACACCTATTCATGGACATTTGATCAACAACTGACAACCACTGCTGAGTATGATCTCAGGAAGCAGATGTCCTATGAACATCAGTTAACCTCACCTAGAGTCACCCTGGCAGTTGCTCAATGGACCAGAGGCAAAACAGCATTGCACCAGAAAAGGTATTTTTAAGGGTTGCAACTGCATGTACTTCTCACCAGAGCTCCTGTGTCTGCTACTGCTGTTAGGCTGCAGCCTATCAAAAGCAGAGGCTAACACCCCTAATCCCCACCAAAAAAAAAAAAAAAAAAAAAAGGAAAAGGAAAAAATGATTTCCAGAGAAACTAGACAACTACTTGATGGAAGCTTGTTAACTTTGGAACTTTTGTTTCATAGGGGAGAACAGTGATATGTCCTTGCTAGAAAGACACTCATTCTCAGTATGGATCCACATTTATTGCCATGCATGTTTCTGCCAGCATCCCCAAACCCTTCATTTATTTCATCTATGCCACATAAATACAGCTTCTGCATGAGATATATAATAAAGGGCCTGAGTCCGTGCAATTTAGTGACTCAGTGGCTATCAAATTGTCATAGTCCAGAGACCGGTGACCTGATAGTAAAATAAGATAAATTTATGAAAAGCCAGTTACAGTGCCAGCTAAGAGAAAATATTGTGAATTGTGAATGCCATTTGCATTCAAGAGGATAGTCCTCTTGAATGCAATATCTATGTGCGTTCTCTATAAAGAAAGCAAAATGATTTGCTTTGTGGTAGCATTTGTACAAATAATTTGAACAAAAGAAGAGCAGATGTTTTTAAAAAATTAAATATCTACACCAAACTAATATAATTTATTCCTCTGCCACTTGAAAAAAATGTTTAACCAATACAAATATACCACCTACTAAAAATGGCATTCAGCAAAATTAGAATACAAAGCCCAACCTAATGTTCAGAATTAATATTAAGATGGAAACAAGACATGACAACACATTGCTTGTTAACATTTGACATGGCACAAAATAAATAATCTAATGTTATTAATTACAGTCTTTCTCTCTCTCTTTCTCTCTCTCTCTTTCTTTCTCTTTCTCTCAACAATAAATCTTGGATTTTGCAAATCTGTTCTTTAAAAGTAAGGGAAAATTAGGGTATTTCCAGATAAACAAGAAGAAATACACAGAAAAGACGCTAGACCATAACTCTGCTGTATGAAGAAAGAAAACTCTTAATTATGGTAAATACATGAACAATTACAAGGCTAATATTATTGAAACACTAGTTTGTAAATATATTTTTGTTTTCTTAAATAATATCCTATGTATACAATGAACCTAATAGTAATATTCCAAAGAAGATATGAGACAAGTAATATATTCTTTTAAAAACAATTGTCAGTCTAAAAGCTAGTACAATTGTAATTTTGGTTTGTAATTACACACTTTTTTTCTATTCAATTAAAGGTAATCATGCATTAAAAAAATATTACTTTGTGTTTTGAGGCACAAGGTATCTAAAAAAGTAATTTTCTGACATCAACAACTAAAAAGGATTAGTACAGAGATGTTAAAGGAGCAGAGTTTTGTTTGTTATTACAGTTAATTTGATATAAACTCAAATATAAGTTGTATGACTTTACTATGTGACTGTAATCCCCTGTTGACTGTACAGCAAATAGTTATACAATATATACAAAAGAAAATGAAGAACAAACTTAAATATTTACTACAAAAATGAACTAAACATAAACATCATTAATTCAGGAAATTAGGACTAATAATTCATAAGGGTATAAAAAACAAATAGCAAATGACAAAAGTCTTTCCTTATTGGTAATTACAGTCATCCTTCCATCTCCATAGAGGATTTAGTTCCAGAACACTTGGACACCAAATTTTACTTATGCTCAAGTCCCTGATGTAAATTGATATGGTATTTCCATATAAGTTATGCACATCCGTCAATATACTTTAAATCATCTCCAAATTACTTAAAATACCTAAAACAATATATATGCTATGTAAATAGCTATTGTTCTGTATTGTTCAAGGAAGAATAACAATAACAAGTAGTCTATACATGTTAGGTACAGATGTAACCTTTCTTATCACATATTTTTGATTGATAATTGGTTGAATCCATGAATGCAGAACCTACACATACAGAGGGCCAATTGTACTTTCAACATACATAGTTTAAACTTTCCAATCTAATCAAATAGATTAAAAGAATGGCTAAAAAAGAAAATCCAACTATATGCTGTCTACAAGATACTCACTTTAAATCCACCAATGACACAAATAGATTGAAAGTGAACAGAAGAAAAGAAAAATATTACATGAAAATAGTACTCAAAAGAAAGCAAGGATATCTATAATAATATCAGAAAGAATAGGGGTGGAAAGGATCTACAATAATAATTGGAGATTTCCATACCCACTTTCAATAATAGATATAAGAAGCAAACAAAAGTGAGTAATGAAATAGAGGCCTTAAACAACACAAAAAACTGACTGGATTTAATAGACATATACAGAACCTTCTTCCCAACAATTCATATACATTCCTTTCCACTGGACATGGGATATTTTCTAGAATGGACTACACAGGAGCCAAATTAAGTCTTGATATATTTTTAAAAGTTATAGGTACATATAATGCCAAATATTTCTCAAACTACAATAGAATACAGAAGCCAAACTGAAAATTTTACAAATTTGTGAAAATTAAACAATACATTCCTAAACAATCAAAGAACTCACAATGAAAATTAGAAACTAAGAAGATGAAAATTTGACATAACTAAAGCTTATAGGTTGAATAGTTCCAATGGGGAATTAATATTGTGCTATCAACTGCTACATAAGAAACACTAAAGCTAGTGGCATAGAACAGCTCTTGATCATAAATTCAGGTAAGGCGCTATGGAGATAGCTTGTCCCTGCCCCATGATGTCTGAGACCACAACAGAAAGAACAGCCCTTTTTGGACCACTATGATTTTTTGTTACAGGAAAACAAGTAGAACAGATGGCAAAGGGAGGCTGTTGGTTCATCAGTACTGCTCACATGCCACGGGGCAATTCACATCACCTGACCAAACCCACCTTTACTGGGGAGGGAATGTGTGCTCCTCCCATTGGAAGGACTGCAAGTCATGATGGTAGGCAGGAATGTAATCATTTTAGGAGGAGAGGAATAATAAAATCTATTTCATGCTAAAATTTTTTTTTTATCTTTCTAGAATTCTTTCTTTTTCTTTCTATAATTCTTAAGATCACATAGTTTTAGTATCTACTGTGTTCTAATCCTGAACTCTAAACTCTAACAACAAACTTAAAAAAAAAATTGCAAATTATATTTTCCAAAGAATTTCTCTTGAGCCAACTCAATTTGTTATCTAAATGGTATTCATAAATTTGTGAGTATGCCTTCACCAACAAAAACAATAACATACAAATTATAAATCTTTCACAATGGAAAACAAAGCCTTATGATTTCTGCATTCACCTCCCAGATCGAACTGCCAAGCACCGAACAGCCATCTCAGAGCACTACAGGTTTCCCAAGGAAAAACTTGTGTATGTGTGTATATGTTTAAGCAAATACTTCTTGCCCTTTGCTTGAATTGCAGCTGCTTATTCTCAACAAGTGGTTGTTTCTACTGAAAGGCAGAGGGCTATAGGAATGAAGTGTGTCAGACTCTGTAAAAGTGTGAGTAACAATGGAAATGCAAAGTATTCTCAGCATTGAATAATGACTGTTTAATGAAAGATACTAATGATGAGGTTGTCCAGGGTATCGTTTGGTTATCATTAACAAATCACATTATCTTCCCCTTCTCTCTGCAGCAATCAGTCTCCTGAAGCAAACTACATGTAAATTCTTTTGACAGAAGGCAATTCCTTTTCTCCAATTCCTCCTTAACTCCATAATGAAATCCTAATGAATACTAAAGGTTTCAGTGAGTAGTACAATAATCATCTATTGTATTGCTGATTGAAAAGGACTTGCTGCATATTCAGAGAGATATAAAGGACCTGATTTTCAAACAAATAGTTTTGGAAGGCAGATTCAGGAAAAATCTAAATTGCATTTAATTACGCTACTATTGCAATACTCCTATAAAAGTTTTTCATATGTCAATTCAATATCTTTAATATTTTTAAGAAATATTCTAACATGTAGAATGTATTTCCTGATTAGCTAGATCCATTTTAATACCATTTATATGCTTCAGTACTCTGGGAATAATGGCATAATGGTAGTCTGAGGAGTCAAAATATTGTGCTAAATAAAATCTTTAAGGATAAAATCTTGAAACACATGTGCCTATGAGGAAGGGATCTTCCAGCATTAATTTGATGGCCCTCCTACAAATGAAAAAAAAAAAATTATGCATTCTCAATTGCCTGCAGGTTTAAACTCAGTGTTGCAAAGGAAATATATACATATGAAAAATGTGCTGTTTCAAGTGCTTTTGTTACAGCATTTGCAACCTAATGAATGACCTGCTGTAGCCAAGAGCTGCAGGCCCCTAACCTGAACATTTCTACATATTTCTCATCCTGTGTGATCACTGTACCTTTGCAATGTTAACAGAGAAGAATATGAATATATTCAAAAAGTTTTTGTCCAACAGCAAAAGCCAAAGTGATTTTTAAAAGTTGGATTTCAAAATAAACTCAGTGAAAAATAACTGCCATTTGGAAAAATGTTGGGCTTATCACTAACCTTCTATATCTTTTCAACTGAGGAGCCTCAAAATATAATTTTCTTAAATTTTTTCCTTTCGGTGTTATTTTCATTTTTTATTAGTCCTTCTTTAATCCATATTTTATGTTTTACTGAGTATATTTTTTAATCCCTTTTCATCGAGGTATGTAAAACTGCCTTTTCTCCAAATAATCACGACCTTTAACAAGGCTTGGTGAACGTCAAGACAGGATAAATGACCCAACAGAATATTTTTGAATTAAGTTCCTTGACATTTCACATCTAACAGGTTTTTTTGACTTGCAAAATGGATGACAAATTGTATTCAATTTGGGTTGTTAAAATACAGTTTATCAAGCTACATTCTATCTTGATTTTGTGATTAATACCGTCTTGAGATCTCACTGCATTCACTAAAAGTTTTCAAATGGAATATCTGCTATGATTATTCTCATTTGATTCCACAGGTGACAGAAAAAATCCTTGAGTCAAGTGGTAGCATCTATGTAGGGAAAAAAAGGATATAATTTTTTCCAAAACCTTATTTTCTAAATTGCCTTTATCAAATTTGTGTGCTTGAGTGGGACATAATCATATGCAGGAAGAAACGTTTTAATGGTGAAATAATTATGTCCTATGTACCAACTCAAAGTGAGCCATTTCCAGTTGGTCTTGGATTTCTAAGAAATAGGAGTCATCATACAAATATATGAATTATCAGATATTCAAAAAAGAAGAGGTTAATCATGGGTAAAATATCATTTTTAAATATGTGACTGAGAAGTACAGAAACACTTAAGTAGAATCAAGATGATGAGAGTTTTATCATCACGGTTAGTACTAGAATGTGATTGTAATTAAGAAAGGTGGAACATAATCAACTACATTATGAACTGTCAAAAGAAAGTATATAGAATAAAATGCATGAAAATCTAATTCAGAGGCATGAAAATATAAATGACTAATGAATAAAGTTGCACATTCAGCTAGTAACTTAACAAGATAATAGTGAGATGTCATTTTTGTCTATCAATCTGTCAAAGATGTGAATAGAATAATAGCAGAAGCTTACAGATGCTCAATAAAGAAATTAATTTTGTATATTTTTTGTGGAATGTAAATCATTACCTATGCTGGGATGCAATTAATAAAAGTGTAGTGATAATTTTAAAATATATTTAATATAATATTTTGATTAAATCTACTTTTAAGAATTGTTTTATGGGTCTGGAATCCCAAAGATGTAAGAAACCACATACAAAGTCATTCATTGTAATTGTTAATAAATAAAAAGTTGCAAAATAACCTAAATATCAAAAGTAGGTATGTCAGGTTCCCAGGCAGCTGTCTTTATCTTGGGATGCTCTTGGCTGAAGAATGACCGGACGCCCCAAAGTAATGCAAACATGAAAGAAAGCTTATGGAAGAACAGAAAGATGAGTTTATAGGGCAAGAGAAAGATACAGGTTAACAGAACAAGATATGTTCACCATAGATAATGAATGGGCCCCCATTGTAGCTTCAAGAAAGAAGACTTTGGTTATGGCAGTAGGGGATTGGGGGGTCCTGTTTTATACTGCCTGGATTGGGCCCACCTCACGGTTCAGAGGTCACATTGGAACCATAGAGACTTACTGTGCATGCAGACACCCCATGAGCCTCTCTGCAAGTTCACTGGGGATCCCAGTGTAGATTTAAGCTAATGACATGATAATTAAGTCACCTTCCAGACTCGACTATTACCTATGCTGGGATGCAATTAGTAAAAGTGTAGTGATACCTATCCCTACCTACTATACCTGTCCCTCTTGGCTCCTGGGCTAGAGAGTCCTCTGCCCTCTTCCATAGTTGGTATGCTAAGTTCTGACTGGTACATTGGTCGGGTGTTCCCTCCTCCCCAGGTGGGGCAGTTTCCTGAGACAGTATTAAAGTGAGCAGCACAGAGATCAAGGTCAGGGACCTGCTCTTGTCCTTTTTTTCCTAGGAGAGCTGGATTCCTAACTACCTACCTAAAAAATACATTACATTATCTGATATGATGGATTTTTAGCAGTCTTTAACCATAATTTTAGAGAACTTAATGAAATTTTAAGTAAGAAAACCAAAATGTGCACATATTATTTAATTATGTTTATCTTTACATATATCTACATATATAGAAAAAAAGCTAGTTTGGGTTACCAAAATGTTAAAAATTGTTATCTTTATATTGGCAGTTGTGATTAATCTTTGCTTATCCAATAACACACAGTGTATACAAATACTTAGGCAATAATTATTTACATTTGATTATTAATCTTTATGAATAGGCTTTTAAACTTCAGGCAGACCTCTCAAGACTTGAGTTTTTTTAATTAACATATTACTATTATTTAATCATGTTCTTATATGTAACTGTAGTTCATTCCTTTTAATGCTCACATCATGTGTGTTTTGCTGCATAATAATCTCAAAACTCAGTGGCTTAAAAGATCAATCACTTATTAGCTCACAATTTTATGGATCAACAGCTTAGGCCTGGCTCCAAGAGGCAATACTTATGCTGGCTTCACTGTGACATGTATGCAGCTTTAAACAGCTCACAGATTTATGTGCAAGTTGACCATTCAACACACAATGTATCATGCTTTTCTATTTTATTTCATATACAGTCTGCCCTTCATATTCATGGATCCCATATTCATGTATTCAACCAACCATACAGGGAAAATATATTTTAAAAAGGCTAGGCGCAGTGGCTCACACCTGTAATCCTAGCACTCTACAAGATCAAGGCAAGTAAATTGCTGGAGCTCAGGAATTGGAGACCAGCCTGAGCCAGAGTGAACCCCCCCCCCATCTCTAAAAATAGCCTGGTGTTGTGGCCTGTACTCCCATCTATCTAGGAGGCTAAGACAAGAGAATCACTTGAGTCCAGGAGTTGGAGATTGCTGTGAGCTATGACTTCATGGCACTAGATTGAAGGCAACAGAGTGAGAATCTGCCTAAAAAAAAAAAAAAAAAAAAAAAAAAATCTGTAGTTTTGGGATTTTGTTATGTGGGCTTGTCTTACTGGAGTTGGATGATGTCTCAAAGTGGTTTTGGTTTGCATTTCTTCAGAGAAGCTTCTGTTCAAGTCTCTTGCCCACAATGAAATGGGATCATTTATTCTTGTCTTACTAATTAGTTTGCGTTCTCTGTGAATTCTAGTTATCAAACCTTTTACAACAAAGATATTTGCACCAGAATGTTTATTGCAGCCCAATTCATAATTGCCAAGTCATGGAAGAAACCCAAGTGCCCATTGACTCATAAATAAATTAATAAACTGTGGTATGTGTACACCATGGAATATTATGCAGCCATAAAAGAAGGAGACTTTACCTCTTTTATTTTTACATGGATGGAGCTGGATCATATTCTTCTTAGTAAAGTATCACAAGAATGGAAGAAAAATTATCCAGTGTACTCAGTACTATTATGAAACCAATGTATAATCACCCACACTTTCATACGAATGATAAAACACAACTATAGCCCAGAATGAAGGCAGGAAGAGGGGTGGGCAAGGAAAGGGGGAGGCCGGGTGGTGGGAGGATAATCGGTGGGACCTCACCTATGGTGCATATCGCAAGGGTATATGTCAAATCTCTTAAGAGTTGAGTGTAAATGTCTTCAAACAACAATTAAGTAAGTAAGGTAAAGGCTGTTAACCAGTTTGATGTAAGCATTAAAATCAGCACATTGTACCTCATACATGCATTAATGTACACAGTTATGATTTAATAAAAAAAGAAAATATATATTTTTTTTAAATTAGTATCAGCACTGACCATGTACATAGGTTATTTGTTCTTGTCATTACTTCCTAAACAATACAGTATAACAACTATTTACATAGTATTTGCATTACATTAGGTATTATAAGTAACCTTGACATGATTTAATGTGTAGGAGAGGATGAGGGTAGATTACATGCAAATACTATACCATTTTATATTATGGTCTGTAGTGTCCCCAGATTTGGGTTATTTATGGGAGGTCCTGGAATCAATCCCCCACTAATAGCAAAAGACAATTTTATACCACAATTTATTTATCTGTGATTTTATAACAGATTGACAGACATTCAAATTGTTTCTGGAATTTGTTTTCAAGAGTAGTGTTATTCTCAATTCTTTTGTATATTTCACCCTTACATAGATACCAGAAGTTTTCTTAGCCAGAAACAGAATTGCTTGTGAAATATGCGAATGGCCATTTGATAGAATAATGTCATTTTCTAGATTACCATTGTTCTGGTTGTACTCACACCAACAATGAAGAGGACAGACAAGTGAAACACATTATCACTAACACTACACAGTTTATAAAAAAGAACATTATCTTTATTACTATAAAATATTTATAAAATTATAAATTACAAAGCAACAAAACAATTTGATTGAAATAAGGAATGAGTTATATGAAACCTAGATAACATGAATGCTGCAGTGTGAAATTATTTGCTCAATAATTTGCTTATTCACAAACATGTATCAAGTTTGGTATTTCTTATTGGTGTTGTTCCAGTACTGGACATATATGTATTAATTCCCTTAATCCTTTCTACGGTCTTGTGAGAGGGATAAGGTCAGCGAGACAGAGGCAAGTGGTAGAGCTGAGATTCAAACCTGGGAAGTCTTTTCCCATCTATCCTTGAACTCTTCTAAACTTTCGAGGAGAAGTGTGGTGAATTATGGAGGTCAGTATACCCACTAGATAAATACATAATAGAAGTTAGTTTATTTGGATTCAGGTTTTTATACTGTAACTGTCAAATATTATAGTAATTGAAAAAGACATGATTGTGCCAAATGATCTTTTTTTCCTTTGATTTTCAATCAAGTATAAATTGACAGGAATCAAGTATTTTAAAATGTTAAATTAACTCTGGCTAAATTAAATAAGAGTTATTGTTCTTCTTTTACATTATATGAAAATATGGGAGATAAAATGTGCAGGAAGTCCCCAGGTTGCAGACAAGGTTTGTTTCTGAGAAGGTCTTTAGATTGGATCTGTATGTAACTAGGAGCCATGTAATACAGTAATAACAATGGTAAAAACAATACTATAATGGCTCACATGTGGTAATAATAACACAGTGTGGTACTATAATAAAAATAATACTCCCGCACTGTAACAAGAAGTTACAGAAATTGACTATACCTATGGAGCACACTGCAAGTACAAGTTGGACCTATCAGGTGTAGAACACAAATGTCTTATTACTGTAATTGGGTAAATGAGGTGAAAGCTATGTTGATTAGTAGGATGTAAGCACTCCAATTTGTACAAATAATCAACACATTGAATCCCATAATGGCACAAGTGTATTTATGATCTATGTACAAATGACTTAATAAAAATAAATAAATAAACAGAACAAAAAATATTCATAAACAATATTTAATAGGAGAAATTTCAAAAAAAGAATATTAAAAGCTAAAATTCACCTAATGTCACATCACCACTAGGCTAATTGGACTGTTATGCTTATTTTGATCTTCTAACCAAATCAATAGCAACCTTTCCTTTCAATAATAATCCACTACACTGCTTAGTAACAATTCCTTTTGGAAAGATATATGGAGAACACTTAAAGATCTAAAAATAGACCTACCATTCAATCCTGTAATTCCTCTACTAGGCATATACCCAGAAGGCCAAAAATCATATCACAACAAAGATATTTGCACCAGAATATTTATTGCAGCCCTATTCACAATTGCTAAGTCATGAAAAAAACCCAAGTGCCCATCGATCCATGAATGGACTAATAAATTGTGGTATATGTATACCATGGAATATTATGCAGCCTTAAAGAAAGATGGAGACTTTACCTCCTTT
>CAUYPK010143915.1:0-13613 GCA_963574355.1 Loris lydekkerianus
CTAATATTTATAAATAAAAGTAGAAGATAATTTCAAAAAACAGATCATGCCAAATCTTATAGACAATAGAAAAAGAAGAAATACTTCAAATTCATTCTACTTTATCTGGATATACCTCATATTAAAATTGGAAAAAAAATATTGTTATAAAGGGAAATTACAAACATATTTCACTTATAAATGAGGATGCAATATCCTAAACAACATATTAACAAGTTGAATTAAAAATTATTCTTCAAATAATGTACTTAGGTCAAAATTAAATCCAATTTATGTGAGAATTAGTCACTATTTTCTTTTCTTTTCTTTTTTTTCTTATTTTCCTATCCCCCACCTACTTTCTCTCTCTGTCTGCTCTCCTCTTCACCCACCCCCCACCATGTCATTAATTGTCATTAATTGTCCTCATATCAAAGCTGAATACATAGGATTCATGCTTCTCCGGGATTTCAGATCTTCTAATTAAAAGGTTTTTCCCGCTTTGTCACTTGGCTTCCTTGTTCACTCATTGATATAACAAATAGCAAATGGTAACATACTGACTCCAGGCCCTAACCTAGGCCTTGAGAAAATTTTGGCTTAAAGATGCAAAAACTGCCATTTTGAAATTCAGCAAAAGAGTGAGAGACTTGAATTCACCTTTAGGTCAGATTGTTCCCTGTTTGGGGTAAAGAAACTAGGTGGACTCTTTAATCACCCAAATGCAAAGCAAACACTCACCATTATTAAGAGCCAAAGCTTGGAAGTGTCAGTAATGCCTGTTTTTTTTTTGTTTGTTTGTTTGTTTTTAAGAATGAGAACAAAAGCCTTCTCTAAGTGTTAATTTTTACTTAAGACTGAGCCATAGCTTTGATTGCTTGATTTTTCTTTTGTTGTTGTTTTTGTTTGTTTTTGTTTTGAGATCGAGTAGCAGGCAGTTGGAATAATATTATATTACTATTAATATAATAATAATAACCTTTTCTCTGTAAGGACCTAGGGTAGCCCCGTGCCAGTGAATCTTCATTTCTCTTGAGGAGGGAAGGACATTCAGGCATTATGGTAACTGTAGATTAAAAGAAACTATATTATAAAAGAGGTCTTTGTAGTTTGGGCTACACTAGGTTGTTGGTGTCCTGCACACTGTTACAATGTATTTAAAAGCAAATAAAACACACCTTGAGAAACTGGTTAATATTTGAACATTGTGTTTTAATGTGCTAACTTCATTGGTATTATTCCAACTGTCTTAGATACCAAAAAGGGAACTTGGGAAGTAATCTCAGGCTGGGCTGAAGGGGAAGCCCGTGAGCCTTACTCTTCTTAGTCAAACTTCCTGCTTTACACTTGGTTACTCCCTCCATCTCGAAAGTCTCTCCTCTCTTAGGTTCTAAGATACCATTCCTTTCTGGTTTCCCCTACATCACAGACACTCTTGTGCATACTTCTTTTCTGACCCTCATTCTCTACCCAAGTCCACTTACCTCAGAACCTGGCTGTGGCTCTTTCTCCCGTGGCTGCACTGCTGCCCTCTGCAATCTCATCCAGTATCAGAGCTTTAGCTACCACCTTTATTTTGATGAATTCCAAGTTTATATCTCTAGCCCTCACTTTTTTCTTGAACTCATCATATGCATATTCAGCTGCCTTTTTGGCATAGCCATCTGGCTACCCAACAGGTCTCTCAAATTAAAATAACCCTTAATTTGACCCCCAATCCTATTCCCCTATCTATATTTCCTTTCTGAGGAAATGGCACCTTTACCCACTTGTTTGCTCAACTAAACACAGAGAAACAAATTGAATTCTACCTTTTTCTTCCTCATTTCCAACAGACCAGGAAGTTGTACTGGCTTACATAGTCACCTCTTCCATCCCCAATTCCAACCCTGTTGTAGAAGCCACCATGACATTGCCTGGGCTGTTGTGATAACCTCCTACTGCTTAATCTATTGCTGGATCACTCCATTATTTTTTCACTGTCAGAGTAATCTTGGTTTTAATTTTTTTTTTTATTTCAAAAAATTTAGGGGATACAATTTGTTTGTTTGTTTGTTTGTTACATGGGTGAATTGTACGGTGGTAAAATCAGCCATCACTTGAATAGTATACATTGTACCCAACAGATAATTTTTCATCTTCTACCTTCCTCCAAAACTCCCCCGTTCTGAGTCTCCAATGTCTATTATACCACTTTATATGACCATATATACCCATCATTTAGTTCCCACTTATAAGTAAAAATATGTGGTATTTGTTTTCCATTCCTGAGATACTTCACTTAGAATAAGGGTATCCAAGCACATCCAAGTTCCTGCAAAAGACATTATTTCATTCTTTTTATGGCTGAGTAGTATACATTGACATACCACAAAAGCCATACCACTTTTTTATATATATATATATGTAATGGAATATATAGACACACGTGTATATATATACACATATGTGTATGTATAGCACATTTTATTTATCCATTCATCAGTTGATGGGCTCTTATGTCAATGCCACATCTTTGCAATTGTGCATTGTGCTACTGTAAACATATAAACATAGGTACCTTTTGATATAATGACTTAGTTTCCACTGGGTAGATCCAGTAATGGTATCAAAGGGTAGGCCTGCTTTTAGATTTTTGAGGAATTCTCCATAATGTTTTCCAAAGAGGTTGTACCAATTTACATATCCATCAACAGTGTATAATCTGCTCCAACATCTATTGTTTTTTAACTTTTTCATAATGGCCATTCTGACAAGGTAAGGTCATATTTCATAGTGATTTTGGTTTGCATTTCCCCGATGTTTAGTGATTTGGGCATTTTCTCATGTGTTTGTTGGCCATTTGTATGTTGTCTTTCAAAAAAAAGTCTGCTCATGTGTTTTGCCCACTTTTTAATGGGGTTACTTGCTTTTTTCTTGCTAAGTTGTTTGTAGATTCTGGATATCAGTCCTTTTTCAGATTTATATGTGTGAATATTTTCTCCCATTCTGTAGGTTGTGGCTTTACTCTGTTGATTATTTCTTTTGCTGTGCAGAAGTTTTTTAGTTTAAGTTTAGTCTCATTTATTTGTTTTTATTTTTAGGTGTTTTTTTGTTTGTTTTTTGTTTTTGTATTTGCGATTGGGGTCTTAGTCATAAATTCTTTGCTGAGGCTGATGTCCAGAAGAGTTTTTCCTAGAATTTTTATTTTATTTTATTTTTATTTTAGACAGAGTCTCACTTTGTGGCCCTCAGTAGAGTACCATGGCATCACAGCTCACAGCAACCTCAAACTCTTGGTCTTAAGCAATTCTCTTGCCTCAGCCTCCCAAGTAGCTGGGACTACAAGTCACCTGCCACAATGCCTGGCTTTTTTTTCTTTTTTTTTTTTGAGACAAGGTCTTGCTTTGGCGTGGGCTGGTCTCGAACTCCTGATCTCAGGGCAATCCACTGGCCTCAGTCTCCCAGAGTGCTAAGATTACAGGCCTGAGCCACTGTACCTGGCCTTTTTCTTACGTTTTCTTCTAGAACTTTTGTAGTTTCATGACTTATATTTAAGTCTTTAAATAAATTTTCTCAAATCATGACCCTCTTTTCATTCCATCTTTGGAATGAAAACCAACCCCCTTACCATGTCCACAAGCCTCCACATGACCTAGTTCCTACCCGACTTCCTCACCTCATTCCATTGCATCCTACTATCCCCCTCACTTTTGCCATAGTGTATGTGTGTGTTTTTTGTTTTTGTTTTTTTTAAGAGAAGGAAGCCATACCATGTTACTCCAAATGCCAGAATAGTGGTAGCAAAGCCATCTCAAGGGAAATGGGTGGGCCTAGACCTGTTGGGAGACAACAGCAGGTATTCAGTATTAATTCTGAGGAAGGGGAGGCAGGGGCAGCAGAACAGGCTTAACCTCACTGAGCACCATGAATGTGAGACACCAGGAGATGCTCCAAGATCCACAGAGAGACCAGGCAACATCATGGGTAGGTCGAGACCGCTACCAATGCTGTGGGGCTCCTACCCACTGTAATCTACAGTATTAATGGAAATGTGATCTCATCACTCACTCAGTGGCAAGCACTAAGACATACCAGTTTTTGCAGCAAAGAATCAAATAGAACTTCTGCCCTCAAGAACTTTTCAGCCTAAGAGAAATAGATAAGTAATTGCAATATACTATGATAAGTGTTCTCACAAAAACAGATGCTGGGAAGAATGATGGCACAAATGTCCCTAGGAGTGATACTCCTTATGAGGGGGCACCAAGCAGACAGGGCAATCAGAGGATTATTCTTCTGTGGCTGCAAGTGCACCCCCTTTGGGGTTTTCCCAAGACAATTTCCAGATGATTAAATTTCAGATTCCAGTATTTTCAGAAAAAATAATATCAGTGCTATGTGTAGAGAAATGGAGACCATCTTACTAGATAATGTTTTTGATTGAAAGGCACTGCTATAAACAGGAATTTGTAGTTGTTATAGAAGAAAATTAAAACCCATGTAAGTTGAAGTTAATTATCTTTGTACACAGATTTTTAGTGCTATGTCCATATTATTAATGTTATTCTTTTGGGGGGGTTATGTGTTGCATTATAATCTCTGACAGATAGGCTGCCACCAAACAGTGGAGTGTTTGGAGGGGTCTGCGTTACTGTAGTGTAAATGCTATTGGTGGGGGTGGCAGGAAGGCCGGAACAGGTCAGCAGACAGCTGCTCCAGAGGGCAAGAGATGGCAGCAGAGTTTGTTTTTCTTGTTCTGTGGTCCGAGTTGCACATTTGATTTCCATGCCCAGTTTCTTCTTCTGGAAAAGTTAAAAAGAAAAAGTTCTGAATATTTGTGGTTCTTCCCCTTCCAGAGACAAAAACAGGCTCAGAGAGATAAAAATACGGCACTTTTCCTACCACCCTTCGAAGGTAGCTTCTGGACTCTGCCCCATCCTAAAACTGCCTTCATGGGGTGGCCTTTCCCGTATACAGGTGGGTTCATCATTTCCATTCACATCCTATTTGCAAATGATAAGGGGCACAGTTAGATTAGCTTTCTGGAGGCAGGAATCGATATCCTGGTATATGTGGAGCCGATTAGACACTGCTAATTAGGGCTCCCAGACATTAATCAAATGCCTCATATGGAGTTAATCAACCAACATAGGAAGCAAAAAAAAATCTATAGTGTCCCAAGTTTTCCCTTGAAACTTCCAACCTGGTTCACTTTGAAGTCCAGCCTGTTGATAGAAATCCCTGAGTCAGTCTGCATTAATGGGGCTGGGAGGCTGTGTTGTTTCTTGGGCTCCTGAGCCTTCTAGAACAAGAGGCTGATACAGTGTCATCAAGGTCCTTCTTAAACAGTCTCCATCCCGCAGCATCCACACCCTTCTCGCTGACTCTGTGGCAGCTGTGGCACTGTGCCAGACCCTAGGACCAGTGCTCCTAGGCCTAAAGAATAAATAAAACTAAATGCTTCCTGATTAATATATTATTCATGAAACAGCCCAATGACCCATCATGCTACATACTTGTATTTATACAATTATTCCTGTGTGTTTAAATAATGAATGTTAGGTTTGTGTTTACTAATCACAAATCACTGATTAATCTGTATTCAAATCAAACAGTGCATTATACGAACTCTTCAAATTACTGCACTGGGTCAGCTTGCCTACCTCCATTTAGGGAGTTCTATGATGTTAATTCTGCTGCACATGATTGAGCTCTTTAATTTGACAAAATCTACTGGATAAACTGGGCTTGAATAAAAAGTCTGCGGGTAAAACTGGACAAATCCAGATGTGATGTAACATGTGTGGAATATATTAAAAATATTTCCAAGTACCTACGTCCTTAATTCCTGATTCTGTAATGCTTTTGAATGTTACTGTGTAAAAAGCTGTTTATTACCCAAGAAACTCTTTTATCTCATCATAATCTTCTTTAGAAAGATGTTTTGCTAAAAAGCAACAACATATGTATATGCCATCATTATAATTATTTTCCTTCAGAAATAGGAAGTCAGTTTTAAATAGGAACTTAAATCCCAACAGGTTTATATGAAAGTTAAGATTTCCAATCTCTAAGAATTGATCAGTTTTTAGGCTCTAAGAAAGCATATTCTCCCAACTATGCTTAGTAAAGAGAGAGAAATGGAATTCCTAGAATTTAATTAAAAGGTCCACTGAATAGCACTGGAGGAAGGAATGGTATAATGCAGGAAAAATAGTCATGGAATCAGATCCCCATATCCATGACATAGTAGTTGTGTAGCCTGGACAAATATTTAATGTTTCTAAGCCTCTAAGATGAGAGCTGTAATGTCCAAGGTCATAGAGTGGTTCTGAAAGTGGTATGAGGTAATGCCTGTGAGCACTTGGAACAATATCTCCCTGGCGTTGGAAAATCAATAGTTGCTGGTTCCCTTGGCCTCTTCCCTTAATTCTGGTTCTGTGAACTATAGCATTCTAGAAAGCAGAAATTGCAGCTTATGCATCTTTGTATTCTTGGCGGCTGGCACTGTGGTGACATAGTTGACTTAATAAATTATTATTGAGCCAAAATGAATCAACAGAAAAGCCACCAAAAAGACACTTTGGGGAACATGTAAATGTTTCTGTACTTTCCTTCCTAAAAGTCAATATTAAATTGAATCTCTAAGAAAGTAATTTCCAGAAATCAGAAGAAATAGTCCAGAAGAGCCAAAGCAAATCCCTCCTATAATTTCTGGCTTTGAAAAAAAAAAAAAAAAAAAAAAAAAAAATCCTCTCTTTCATTTCTCTGGCTTCTTACTCTTGCAATTTTGGGGATACTCATGCATGGCAAATGTAAGGTGGGCCATAATACATAAACATGACAGGTACTCAAAATATTTATTTTATGCAGCTATAAAGTTCTGTTGGTGAAAACCCAAAAGTAGAGGATAGAGCATAGATGCTGGAGAACGGGCACAGCTTAGAAATCTTTTTTTTTTGCAGTTTTTGGCTGGGGCTGAGTTTGAACCAACCACCTCTGGTACATGGGGCTGGTGCCCTACTCCTTTGAGCCACAGGCACTGCCCAGCTTAGTAATCTTTTAAGCAAGAGACTTTATTAATACCTGATATGATTCTCAAGATAAACACACTAAGCAGAAGCACTGCAATTTGATTCCTTGAGTTTGAGTCAGGGTTACACTTATTTCTGTTTAGTCCAAGTGTTTTGAAGATTAATAAAATGTCCTGTTTCTACAGGACTGTTTCTACAATGTACATTATCCATCAAATAAAAAGCTGTGTACTCATACAAAGGTCTGGTAGTAAAATCAGAAACTTACTGAAGACCAGGGCATAAAATACAATTGAGAATATGTCTTTCTAATTAAAAGTCAGATTTTCATTCCTGAAAATAAGCAATTTCAGTACAAGGTAATTTTTAAAGGTAGCTTTCAACATTTAGATTGTCTGCATGTCATGATAGGTATGATCCAAATTTGAAAAACTTGACGAAAGTTAGAAATTTGTTACCTTATCATATGTCAAGTATTTATCATCTGATTATTTAGCGTTTTTCTATGTCTAACCAAACCCAACTGTGACACATTTTTTGTAGGCAGATTGGGAAGAAAGAAGGCCCACCAAAGACTTCTTGCCTGCCAAGTTCTACATTACTGTTGGTCTCAAATGAACTGTCATTTCTTTGGTGATGATCCTTGATTTAGTAAATCATAATTATTTATAATCCAAGAATATTAGAATTGGATAATTACACCATCTCTTTCAATGTGTTTGGGAATTAATTTAAAATGAATTCCTAATTTTGAAAATATTGGAAGTCCCCAGATAAGCCAAGGCCCTCCCACAAACTCTAGAGCAGTAGAGATTGAACGGAATCATGCCGGAGAACATCTACAGCTAAGCCTGTGCTCCAGTGGTTGTTCAGGCTTTATTCAAATGGATATGGGTTTTGCAAGGCACTTGGTGTTCTAGAAGAAAAACAACAGATGCTGATGTGCAGGAGGCAGAAGTGATGGCATTTTTCCTAAAAAACTCTGAGCATCTGAATTCATGGTTTCATTCTAAACATCTTCTCTAGTGCTACCCTGACGTGATTGTCTTCCTTAGACTCCATCGTCTGAAGTCAATTCACATACATAACCCACATTTTCTGTAATGAGGGACTGCTGAGACATAAATGCTACACAGCTGGGTTAAGTCTGAAGTTATTGAATTAGGTTGGCATAACTTTAAATATGATAATAATCTTCCTGACCCTGGTTATTGTCACTCACTACCAGAGACATATGTCATATTATCTGTACTACATTGTTTCTCTTTGTTTGACAACAGCACCCCTTCTTCCTTTGGGTAATTATCCATGGATTGCTGGGGCACCTAGGGAGAAAATGGTCCCCCAGAAAGGGCCGGCAGAAAGCTTCCCTAGATTTTATTTGCAGGCATTGAGAAGAAGGCAATCTTTCTTTGAGCATTACCTGCTGACTTAATGAAACCTGAAGCTCTCTCTCTCTCTCTCTCTCTAAAGACTTGCTCAGCCCCTACCTAACCCTTGGCCATTTAAAGGTCAACCAAAAAGATAAGTCAAGAAAGAGACTTGATGATGTCATATAAATCCCTAGACCCAGCCATGTCTGAGGACAGATCAACCTCTGGACTTTGAAATTACATAGGTCAATACTAGACCTTTCATAACTTAAAGAGTCCTTTCTAGAAATGTAAATACGAACACAAAGCATTATGATACGTACCATAATAAAACAATGTAGCACACTGAAAAAGAAAAAAAAAAAGTCCTTTCTAACAAGTGCGCATGTTTTAATACACAGATTTCACCTTTAATTTGTATCTCAACGCTTCACCCACCCACGAGGCTGGGTTGAAAATTTTCTTCCCACAGAACTAATCCCTACAGAATATAGGTCTGTTCTTCTCTAGGTTACAGATCCACCCAATGTCAGTTCATGATGAAAGTGTGAGCCTCACCAATTTAGCTGCCATCCTCGGGGATCTATCCCCTTGGAAAGTTCTCCTGCAACTGTCCTCTCATTAAGGCACTGGGTGCTCGCGTCACGTCCCTGATCTATCTGCCTCTATACCGTCCAGATTTTCCCTTTCATTCTTCTCTCTGCTGTTCTTATTTTCTTTCTTCTTTGTAGTCTTTTCTTTTGAGGTTTTCCTAGAGCAGGGGTTATTAATGAGGTCCACAGACTATCCATTAGTGGACTTCAGGGATGTCTCAAAGTCTCTTGAAATTATATGCAAGTTTTACATGAATATTCATATGTACGTGCATGACTTATCAATTGCTATGTAACAAATTAACCCATAATTTAGCATCTCTAAACAACTAACATTTATTATTTCACAGTGTCTGTGGGTCAGAAATTCAGATGTGGCTCAGCGTGGTCCCTCTGTCTCTTATAGTGCAGCAATCAAAGTATTGGTCAGGGGATTTTATCACATCTAAAGGCTTTGCTAAAAGAAAACCCACACCTGTTCACTTACAAGTTTCTTACCCGGCTGCTGGCAGGAGTCAGTTTGATGGCATGTTACCCCGGCACCCACTGGGTTCTTGCTACATGGACCATTCACAGGGCAGCTCAGAAGGAGCCAGCAAGAATGACAGAAGCAAGATAGATGCCACTGTCCTTTTATCTAATCTCAGTAGTGACATCCCATCTCTTTTGCTGTGTTTGGTTGATTAGAAGCAAGGTGCAAGGCCCAGCCCAGGCTCAGGGGAGGGGTTACACAGTTGTGGCCAGCTGGAGACAGGATCCCTGGGGGCCATCAGAGGCTGTCTACCATGTAGTATTTCAAAAAGGAAGAAGATCCATTATTTTATCATATTTTCAAATTTCTGAACCAACGTTTGTATTTTCTCTTTGATCATCAGTTTTGCCCAAAGCCTTGTGAAACGAGTCATTAGAAATCTCTCTGTGACGGAAGCTGGAGTTACTTCCCTCATAATACTCCTTCTGTTAAAGCATTTACATTATACTTCCTTCTGTTAAAGTATTTACATTTTTTGTGATACAGAGATCCCATGTTCTACATCAAACATGCCAACACACACACACACACACACACACACACGTGTGCCCACACACTCAAGCTTTGATTCCATGATCACTTTGTAAAAAGTAGAGAGTTTGATCACCTAGGACAAGAACCTATCTTGTGGAAATACCTTTATACTCTTAAAAATTAGTGAAGACCCTAAAGAGCTTTTGTTTATGTAGGTTCTATCTACTGACACATGTTGTGTTAAAAATGAAAACGGAGGAATTTTAAAAATCTTTAGTCTTTAAAATAACAAACCTATTACATGCTAACATAAATATTTTCATGGAAGACAAAAATATTTTATTTTTTAAAATAAAAACATTCAACAGCAGTGGCAATGTTTTACATTTGTAGAGATCTTTTTAATGTCTGGCTTAATAAAAGACAGCTGGAGTCTCTTATCCATTTTGTACTCAAACTTTATGATGTGTTGTTTTGGTCAAAGTAGATGAAGAAAATCCCCGTATGGTCCTCCATAGATGTGTCATTGTAAGAAGAAGAAGTATTATAATAGCCTTTTCATGTAATTGTAGGTACTCTTTTTTGATGCTATACCAAAATGTAACAATGGTAGTTCCTTAAAGGTTATAGAATGTGGAATCTGAAACCACATCAATGAATTTCTTTATACATTCTGTCACATTAAAACCCCCAGTCTATCTTGTATTTTGAATGGATCTTTTACCAATGCATGATTTTGTAACATCAATCATGCAACATCATGCGATACCACATCAAATGCATTGGCTATTTGAACAAATAAAAAAAAAAAAAGATCAGTTCACTGAAATTCCAGAATCTTCCAAATGTTGGAGCATTCTGTTACAAAATGTCAAGAAATTCCATTTGTAAATATTACAACCAAACTCATCATGAGTCTTTAGGCATTGGGAAGTAGTCGAGTTAATGGTGGAGAATATAGTTTTCGAAAATTCTATTTTTCACTCGAAGGCCTAAATCTTATCATTGGTTATAAATACTGTCAGTTATTTTCCTTGAAGAAGTAAGGTCAGCATGTTTATGTTTGAGAAAATATCCACCAAATACCCAAATCTATGTAACCATAGTTTGTCAGTTGTTTGTTACTCCAAATGAAAAGTAGTAAAGTAGTGTTCCATGAGAAAGAGTGTCTAGTTGAACTCAACACTGAGTGTTTTCCTTGAAACAATCATTGTACATTTGCATACATCAGAATGTTTCACTCACATTTCCAGTTTGATCACACAGAGTATCACAGAGAGTAAAGTGTTGAGCTTTAATAAAGTTAACAATTGCTACTGCCTTATCAAGGCGGCTTTTAGGTGGCACTGGCTTTTCTTTTTCCTGCGAGTGTGGTGAAATGGACAATGACCACTCATGAAATCTGGGCCCAATGCCTGGAATCATCCTAAGACACTAGTGTTTTACGCACCACTGCTTTTACATCCACAGTGCAAATGTCAAGCATATTGTGGGGGGAGGGGAAGCAAATAACACCTTAATATTATTGTGAAAATAGTCTTGACTTCTTATGAACATGTAATTGTCTATATGTTGATTTCATTAAAACAATAAAACACTAATATAATCCAGTTCAGGGGGAGAGGGAAATGGGAGGGGGGAAGGCCGAGGACATTTGGCAGAAGGCAGGAGGGCATGAGGCGGCATCTCACCTAATGTGCACATTGGGAGGGTGTATAACGCGCACCTGGGCTCTTCTACAAAAGGAACTTTACTCTGGAGGGGAGAACAATGTAGCCTAAAAATTGTACCCTCATATTAAATTGAATTAAAAAAAAAAAAAAAGGTGCTCCTGTGGCTCAAAGGAGTAGGGCACTGGCCCCATATATTGGAGGTGGCAGGTTCACACCTAGCCACGGCCAAAAACTGAAAGGAAAAAGAAAGAAAATAGTTTTGACTTCATGGACTCATTGAAAGTATCTTGAGGATGCCTATGGACTCGTATATTGTACCTTAAAAGCCATTGTTAATTTAATTCTAATACTTATTTACACTAAGGAAGCAGGATTTAATATGCCAGGTACTCACTTATGCTTATGTAGACCTCATGGGAGAATAAAGTTCTCTGATAAAATGTTTTGGTTTAGTGAGCATGAACCATTGACTATTTTCCAAACATTAGTAATTCACAAGTTTTTTCCGGACAAGGGCAGTCATTTTCTAAACTCACACATTTAAAAGGACTTTTTATAAATTTGAAAAATACATATCCTACCACAAGTAGAAAAAATTCTATTAATGCCCTTAAAGTAAACATAGAACTATTAATACATTTTAAAATCTTTTCATCATTTTAAAATCTTTTCATCAAGTGAACTACCTAAAACCATTTCATGCACCATCATGGATATGGCTCACTTTTGGAAAAGCAACAATAATTCTTCCTTGCCAAAGCTCCTTCTTCTTTTTTTTTTTTTTTTTTTTAAGACAGAGTCTCACTATGTCACCCTCAGTAGAATGCCATAGTGTCACATCTCATAGCAACCTCAAACTCTTTGGGCTTAAGCGATTCTCTTGCCTCAACCTCCCAAGTAGCTGGGTCTATAGGCACTTGCCACAACGCCCGTTTTTTTTCTTTTTTGTAGAGATGGGATCTCACTCTGGCTCAGGCTGTTCCCGAACCTCTGAGGTCAGGGCAATCTACCCACCTCGGCCTCCCAGAGTGGTAGGATTACAGGTGTGAGCTACCATGTCTGGCCTCCAAAGCTCCCTTTTATTGTCAAATTCCACTGTATGCAAATTCACTTTCATATATTTTTTAGATTCTTATACCCACAGATTGCAAGTCATTCCTGTTGGGGATAATTAGAAAAAAAGAAACTGAGGATTGGGAAAAAGTAAAAGGAAGTAGACCAGATGGCAGTGAAGAAATGGAGATTTGGGCATGAAGTTCTGGGAGAGATAGAGAGAAAGTAGGAAGAGGCATCCAAAGTTGCCAAATAGCCCTCCGGGGTCTGGGGAGGTGGGGAGATGATAGGAGGGGAAGGGGCTACTAAAACGGTCTTCAGTGTGATGAGTGTTGGGTTCTGGCATTGGAAGCAAAAAAAAATGCAGCTACCTAGCTGCATTAAATAAAACTTACTGCAAAAATTTTCCATTTGAAATATCCAAGTACTTTTGTGTCTATGTGACCCAGGCAAGATTTAGAACACATCTAAGTTATAAAATCAGAGGAGCATTGAACATTTGGATGATAGGTGCATGGGAACACACACACACACAAACATACACACACACACAGCCTATCAGTGTACATATCTTCTTTGATGGATCAAAACAAATTTGAAAGTATCTTGAGATTATGGGAATGGAGATCATTAATTGTCTCCATTAAGCAAGAAAGCCTAAGAGGAATAATATCATGCCCACTATAATCCAGTCAAGTTATGAAAATACTTTTCATTTCTTATTTCTGAAGTTAACTTTATTGTTTCATGCTAGCAAGACATTTAAAGTATCTGTATGTCAGGGGTGGCGAACACGCGGCTCTCGAGCCGCATGCAGCTCCCGGCCAAAATGAATGCGGCTCTTTGCCTCTTATCATTATTTTGTATACTGTGGCTCTTTGCCAAGTTTGGATTTTGTTATGCTGCTTCTGAGGAGGGAC